>CM076581.1:160224893-160281676 GCA_034641835.2 Pinus albicaulis
TGGGCACCACACAAATACCAATACTAATTAGAACGCTCAATGTGTTTGTGTGATACTGCACACTAATGCGTTTGTGTGATATTGCGCACTAGTGTGTTTCTACGACCTATGGGCACCACAAAAATACCAATTCCAATTATAATGCTTGGTGCACTTTATTGATGACTACCACCTGGGCAGTTTGATAGGCATTGCATGCACCGGTGTTGTGTTCCTTTAACACGCACTGAGCCATTTCTAAATGCCCTGGGGCCTCTGAAATTTTTTTTGCATCTCGATGCTTGGTAGGTTTACAATACCAATGCATTCACGGTACAATGCACCGATGCGTTGACACCTAATTACCGCACCGATGAGAAAAACATCCGTAAGAACCTCTGGTCGCCCAATTTTTTTAGTTGTGTTGAGATTCCGTTAGAAGCTCCGCCAAAACCTCCCTTACCAAAAACATATGTTGTAGCAAATGTTTTTTTGACAATTTTGGCCAATTTTGTAACACTAAAAACTTATGTCATAACCTCCGCTAGAGGGTATTTTCCTTGTAGTGGAGGGGTGCATGTGGATCCAGCCAAGATCCAATTCATTCTATATTGGCCAGCCCCAACCACTCTAACAGAGCTCTGCAGCTTTCTGGGCCTTACCAATTTCTACCGCAGGTTCGTGTTTGGATTCTCTCATATCACTTGGCCCTTTAGTCAAGTCACCAAGGGAGGAGCGAAAGAAAATTTCTTTTGGTCTAAATCTCAACAGAAGGTGTTCGTAGAGTTGAAACATCACCTCTACTCTACACCAGTGCTCACATTACCAGAATTGCAACAACCATTTTGGATCGAGACAGATGCCTCTAACTATGCTATTGGGGTAATCCTTACTCAACAGGGGCATCCAGTGGCATATCATAGTGAAACACTTTCTGACATAGTGTACCCACTTATGACAAAGAGATGTATTCCATTGTGAAGGCTTGTCGAAAATGGAATAATTACATTTTGGGGAAGGAAATGGTCATCCACACAGACCACCAACCCCTGCAGTTCATACAGACACAAGGGAAGTTGCAGAACAATTTCCATCATAAGTGGTCCACATACCTACAAAAATTTCATTTAAACGTTAAGTACAAGAATGGTGGCACTAATAATGTTGTAGACTTCCTCAGTCGACCACCGATCGTGGAATTAACCACTGTGCTCATATCTTGTGGGCATGAAACTTCTGATTGGCTGCTTCTCTATAGAAGCAATCCAGAATTCAGCCACACATACAAGACACTCATGAAAGGTAAGCAAGTTCCAAATTTTCACCTCCAAGATGCACTGTTATGTCACCTGGGACACCTTTATGTTCCTTCAAGCGAGTGTGCCAAGATGGTTTTGGATGCACACTATAGTCAAGTCGCTGGGAATTTCAAGGTCGAGAAAATAGTGGCAGTACTGCAAAAGTATTTATATTGGCCAAAACTTCGACAGGATGTAGGGAAGTACATCAGATCCTGCATTTCCTGCGCCATTGCAAAAAATACCATCAAGAAGCAAGGTCTCTATACTCCGCTGCCAACCCCTAGTTGACCTTGGAAATCCATCTCCATTGATTACATGTTGGGAATCACATCATAATCCACTTCTAAACTCTTCTTTGAACGAGTGTGGGTACACTTTGGGATCCCATAGTCTATCATCTCAGATCGGGATAGCAGTTTCCTCAATACATTTTGGTCCAGTCTCTGGTCGATGCTGGAGACCAAGCTCACCAAGTCCACAACTTTGCATCCCCAAACCGATGGACAAACAGAGGTCATCAATAGGATGATCATGTAGAAATTTGAATAATAGCTGAATTATTCACCGATATTATCCTGATTACACACTATTTAAGCTTCATGCATAATACATAACCTCTTCTACAATTGATCATCAATATGCGGAAATAGAAACAGTCGCATGCGCACATAAAACAATAATCAAGCACACATATCAACACAGTATGTAATGGGGAAAGCAATAGCTGAAAACCCCCAACTATCTGTATATTATAATGATAGAGAACATGTAACAATACATAGCTCAAAGCTCTCATAGCTCTCAGCACTATCTCACATGCTACACACAAACTAGTATGGAAGATGAACAAGTCACAGGTTCAAATCTCCTCCACAAGTCTGCCTGCCTCTACTGCACAATCCAAGATGAGTAATGATGAGATCCAAGTTTGAATCCCACTAGCTCCAACCGCGCAATCCTCATTGGCAATCTCCATCAATGTGTGTGCAAATCTCATGCATAACCAATAGTCACAACTGATAGTAGACTCACCCTTTCACCCACCTCTAACACTGGTCTCCACTGAACTGTCCATGCATTGCAGTTAACTGATGTGTTCTTTAGTTGATTTATGAGTTAATAATTAGTGAATTAATTAATAATTAATTCACACCACTCATCACTAGTGTGTTTGTCAGTTAGACTAAATACAACTAGTTCAACTAAGTTAAACCGAACACAACTCCACCAACTGTCTCATCAACTCCACCAAACTCTGCCACATGAGTTCTAACTGAAGTCAACCATGCAATAGCTCAACTAACCCTTAGGAAAAGCGTATTTCCTTCTTTCAGCTGCATGTGCCACATCCAAGCATCAAACTGAAGTGCTCCAAGAGGATAATATAATGTTTATAGTCTAAATATTATTAAGGGTTAATAATATTTTACTGTTCTATTTTTAGCCCGGCAGTCTAAAAATAGATTCCACCCAATGTCTAAAAATAGAGGTCCATCTATTTTTACCAACTCGACAAATCATCCATAAATAGCATCCTGCAACTCATAGACCATGATCCATATGTCTAAAAATAGACTTTGCACCAAAAATAGCCTGCGGGCCCACTTAGTGAAGGCGACTTCATTTCACTAAGCTCCATCATCTTGTTGCATTTTCAACAGATCATACACATTTTTCACATGTACACCTCAAATCATCCACACACGTGGGATGAGATCCTCCCATATGTACAACACAACTATAATCGGGGTCTCTACAACTCAACCGGCCACATCCCCTTTCAGGTGGGCTTGGGATTCCAGCCACTATGTCCCATTGACGTAGCCATGCCATTTGCAAGGCATATTTGGCTCATGTCTAGTCTGAAGCTAACAAGGTGAAAAACTTCATTGAGCACATTCAACACATCCACCAACAAGTTCATGACATATTGGATAGATCCAATGCTAAGTAAAAGCAGTGACATGATCAACATCAGGTGCCACACATCTTCCGGGTGGGCAACAAATTTTGGTTACATTTGTAGAAGGAGAGCCTCTCTAGACCCCACAGCAAGCTATGCCCTCTCTGATATGGTCCATATACCATCACCAAGGTTGTGGGAGACTATGCTTTTGAGCTTAGCATTCCCCCATTCCTTGGCCTGCACCAAGTGTTCAACGTGGATCGCCTTCAGCCATACTTTCCACCATTACTAGACACATATGACATCACAGAACAACTCACCCTGACAAAGTTAAATCCACACTGCGTGGAACGAGTTGCAACTGATCAGATCATGGAAACAGAGCTTAAAAACACTCGCCATTAGAAAATCCAATTGTAGCGGGTTGTCAAAGCTGGCCAACTCCTTCACCAGTGAAAGTGATTCACTAGGGACCAGGTTCAACAGAAATTTCCCCACCTCATGGAGGCTTTACACACAATGGGGACCACTGCTTCCCAAGGGGGGAGGAATGATCGAGATGGATATTGGTGGCCATCCGCCTACTCCACCTAATCAGTTTCATAAGTTTTCTTATTTACTATTTTTAGCAGTTTTTCGGGTCCTAAACTTCCAAAGCCGTTTTGAGGCCCTAAATGGCATTTTTTGGGCATGAATGCCCACATCTCTTCTCAGAGATAAGCCACCATTTCCTGAGCTATTTTGTTTTCCATTCTGTCTGTAAGCATTTTTCAGTATTTTATATTAATGAAATGAAGTGTTATTCCTGCTGCATATCTATGAATATATTTATTTCTGTATTTTAATGTGTTCCTGCATAATTTCAGATCATGTTGTTTTTTGTACATGTGGTATTATGTATGTGCATTGCGTAGTCATGGTGTCATGACATGTGTATTCGATGTGTTGTACTCTGTGTATGTATATGTATTGTGTTGTACACCGAATGTAGGTGTATGCATTGTGTTATGTTGTACACCGGGTGTAGGTGTATGTATTGTGTGGTGTTCTACACTGGGTGTAGGTGTATTATGTTGTGTTGTACATTGGGTGTAGGTGTATGTGTTGTGTTGTACGTCAGATATAGGTGTATGTGTGGTGTTGTATACCGACTGTAGGTGTATGTGTTGTATGTCGGTTGTAGGTGCATGTATTGTGTGGTTTTGTATGTCGTGTGTGGTTGTATGCATGTGATGCACATTGTGTGTATGTATACATGGTTGAAGAGAAGAGAATTTATTGGGTGCTTTTCGGGTTTGGAAACTGATTCAGTGTGTGTACGGAAAGAAAAAAAGTAAGAGCGAAGGACCGATTGAAGGATAAGTATTAGTATTTTATTTCA
The DNA here is from genome assembly GCA_034641835.2 of Pinus albicaulis. Classification (NCBI taxonomy): domain Eukaryota; kingdom Viridiplantae; phylum Streptophyta; class Pinopsida; order Pinales; family Pinaceae; genus Pinus; species Pinus albicaulis. Next base: position 160,229,461 of record CM076581.1, read on the forward strand.
GTTTTATTATTCGTATGATATATGATTCAGGTTTATGATGGTTACATGTGATCTATGATTTTGATTATGATAGTTTCATTTTGATCTAATCGAATGTGATATATTTATGCATTATGATTTAACGAAACAACTAGTTTGACTTGTTGTGACATGAAGTGAATAGAATTGCAAGTGTACCTTATTGAGGAGCTACCAATGAGGTATGATTGATTTTATTTCAATTCATTTTGATTCTAATTGAAAATATGTGCTTAGTACAGGAAGCATGGAAATACCCGGTTTGGGGTGGTTGAAACTGATCGCAATAATTAGTAGCAACAGTGAAAGGAATTGAAACAGGAAACAATATGTTGGTAAATCACTTTAGGAGTAGGGCCATTGTGGGACACTAGTACCCAATAGTGTCTATTGATTTCCATGAGCATGCTATGACCCGTATGATAGTTTTTAGGAAGGTATATTCCTTGGTTTTTTGACCTTCTAATGCGAGGAACCCTTGCCAAGGGATGGATCATCCCAGGGAAGGGGATTCTAGGGAACTTGGAAGGTGAGTGACTGCATGGAAGGGGGCATCCAGGTTACCCGAAGGAATGTGTAGAAGATAAGGGAAGGCTAGGGAATGTGTTTGTTTTGGTCATTATCAATGCTAGATGGGTTCAGATGCACATTAGGAGTGTGCCCTGGAACAATGAGCTGGCACTACAAGGAAAATACCTTCTAGCAGAGGTTATAATGGAGGTTTTTAATGTTATAAAATTGGCCAAAATTGTCAAAAAAACATTTTCTACAACATCCGTTTTGGGTAACGGAGGTTTTGGCGGAGCTTCTAACGGAATTTCAACACAACTAAAAAAAATTGGGTGTTCGGAGGTTATTACGGATTTTTTTCTCATCGGTGCACTAATCAGGTGTCAACGCACCGATGTGTTTTACAGTGAATGCACTGGTACTGTAAACCTACCAAGCACTGGGACGGAAAAAAAATTTAGGATGCCCCTGGGCATTTAGAAACGTCCTAGTGCATGTCATCCAGATAGTCGCCCCGAGGTAGTCGAAGGTGCATGCACCGGGCCGTTAAGGTCTAAACCGCATTGGGTGCACTGTAGGTGATACAACACATTGGGCCGTTCTAATTGGTATTGGTATTTGTGTGGTTCCCATAGGCCGTATCAACGCATCGGTGCATAGTATTATACAAACGCACGGGCACGCATTATCACATAAGAGCACTGATCTTTCTAATTGGTATTGATATTTCTGTGGTGCCCATAGGTCTTAGAAACGCACCGGTGAGCAGTCTCACTTAAACGCACCAATGCACATTAAATAACAAGTACCAGTGTTCATTTTTTAGTTTTAGAAACATCGACCTGTGACAGTGCAATTATTGTGATTTTTTTAAATTCATTATTCATCAAAAGTCGACACATATCTTATAACAGTATTCATATCAGTTAAATTTTTATTAGTGCATTTGAATGTGATGTTTGGATTTATTTTTTATATCATATCATAATTATTGTGATTTTTTTAAATTCATTATTCATCAAAAGTAGACACATATCTTATAACAGTATTCATATCTATTAAATTTTTATTAGTGCATTTGAATGTGATGTTTGGATTAATTTATTATATCATATCATCATATTCACATCTCTTCACTATAATATTTAATCATCCATATATTGAATTAGTGGTGTTACATTTCACAGTGAAAATGGAGAACGCAATAGAATAAATTAAATGGTATTTTATATATATATATATATAAGACACTCTTTGTCATACAAAAAGGAACAGCTATTAGTATCCCTTTGTCTTTCAATTGGGACACTATGTCCATTACATTAAACAAAATGTCTGATTTCACATAAAAATATTTCAAAAAATACAACGCCTTGCTTTGATATCCAAACATAATGATCATCATTCTTCACTTGAATTGTTGTCACTGCTCGAGCTACTTCCATAACTTGGGTTATTTTGAGGAATGTTTTTTTCACGGTGTTGATTGTTTTCTTCTTCTTCACCTTCCATCTACAAACATAAAAATAAATTGTAATGACTGTATATATATTGGTGAGAATAATGAAAATTGAAATATTAAATAATATACATCAATGTAAATCGAAAATAAATGACTTACCATAGCAAGAATTGACTCATAAACTATACACATTCTTTCAAAACCAAATTTCATGTCATCTTTAAACATTTCATTTGTTGGCACAGTTCCATACTTTGTTTCCTGCAAGTTTTATACCCCACAACAAATCATATATTTAATATAATTTATTTATTTTTATTAATTATAGACAGAGCTAAGTAAAACAAGATCGATAGATGCTTACAAATTCCACAATTAATTTATGATATGCCAACATATACTCACGACCCATATTTAACCCAATGTCAATCAATTCATTTGATGGTTCTTTTTTGTATGTTAGCACTTGTTTGAAGACATTCAATGATGATTGTTGTAAAAAAACTTAAAATATACAAAAATGAATCTATTTAAGTTGTTATAAGGAAGTAACAAGTACTCACAAACTTAGATATCAACCCTTTTCTTCCTTGTCATCCTATTTTATGTGTTGAATGGGTTCAATTTTCTTTTATTTTCTGCAAGAAAATACTTGAAAAATAATATGTAATGCTAAATTGTGTATTTATTGTACCTAATCGAAAAATTCAATGACTACATATTACATTTGAAGCACGTTGTTGTTGAGATGGCTCCTCGTGCGATTTAATTATGTCCATTTCTTTGACCATCTCCTTGGGACATTCCTACTGGCATATTTCTGATATTAGGTTGTTCATCCTTTGAGATTTTCATAATCTTCCTGAAAATGTAACATGACAATAAACTATAAAAATTTTATATTGATATATGAAAAGTAAATATAAAAAAAGTGATATTTATAAATTATTGCTTTCTAGTAATATATACATATAATTCTAGAAAAACATTTAAAGGAGTATTAATTTTTCATTCCTTCTTTTTTTGTATGTTTTTGCTATTAAAAGTCTGACATGTCTCATTGACCAATTCTCTGGAAACTCATCCTGTAGTTTAGATAAAATTTTGTCCTTGGAATCATTGGATTGATTTTGTATTGTAAGTGGAAAGAATGTCTATACATTCGTTCCACTAGATCCCTCAAAGTTTTGTAAAATTTTTCCCCCTTTCGTTAACCTCTGGCACCACTCTAGATGAGCTAAGGAGCACTTCATTTTCATTTGCATGTTATATTTTTTTCTTTTCTTAGAACAACATTCCTTTTATGATTTGTTGGTCCCTGTTAAACATTAAACATATAGTGAATTAATATAGTGTTTGAAACATGTATCCTAATATTTTTAAGTATATTATTAATGAAAAATAAAAAAAGAAACTCAGATTGGATCGATAGTATTTTTTCAATCACCTGATTCATCATTTTGCAATTTTTCCATCAAGATTTTACACTCTTGTGGTCCTAGATCATAAATAAACTTATCGAGCTTCGTCATTTTGTGGCTTTTCATGATACACAGTAAACAATACATATTAGTTAAACTTACATATAGTTCAAAAATAATATTTTTTGTAAATAATTTACAAAGAACTTGTCTTTTTTGCTTTTCTTGATGTGCTATCAGTATTTTTGTTACTTGATCTCTTGTCATCCATTTCTTTATCAATATGAAACATGTACCATACCATTCCTTAATTTATTTTATAAATAAAGCATAAAATTTTTAGGTAAAAAAAAAATTCAAGAAAACAGTGTGTCTTCAATTATGTACGCACCGACATTGGTGCGACGTGTTCTTATAAGCGCACTGCCAAAACAGTAGAAACACCATATGGTGCTCTCTTTCAACAAGGAGAACCGGTGCAGCATATGTCAACCATCGCACCGATTAACACAGACAATTTAATAAAAATCCTCTAGTGTTAGTTTTTTTAGCATATGATGTCGTGGAGGGGGCAGTGCGGCATATTCTTAAAAACGCACAGCGAAAATAGGGGACCACCGTATGGTGCTCTCTGTCAACAAGGAGACCCGGTGTGTTATATGTTAAACGGTGCACCGATTAACACAGACATAAAATAAAATAAAATAAAAATTTGTCAGATAGTACGTGCGCGTTGCGCTATAATGAAATATTGCACCGGTGCTCTATTTTACATATGACGCACGGAAGAAAAAAAAAATGTTTTTATCAAACAGTACGTGTGCGATGCACTGTGATAAAACAGTGCACCGATGCACTATTTTACACAGGGTGCACCAATTAAAAAATTTCTGTTTTTCAAAGATTCACGCAAGGGACGACATGGATTAGGATATGACTATGCAAGTTGTCGCATGGGTTAGATGTCATAGGCCTATATATATAACAATACAAACCCTATAAATCTAAAATTAAAAGCCCTAATTTTGGAATCACAAAAACACAAAGAAGGAAGGGCAGAAAACAAAAAGAATCAAGGGTTTAGCATAAGAATGGATTTTTTTTCTGAAAATGAACAGTAAATTTAAATTTTTTACTTACTACGTAAAAAATACTGCAAAAAATTTAAAAAAATAAAATAAAATTTAATCACTAGATGGTTTTAAATTCTATGCTATAGGGTTTGAATCACCAGAGGTTTGGAATTCTGATTGTCTAAATAGTTTTGTTCGAAAGTATTTCACTGCTCCACATTACTCTCGTGCTCTCTTTCTCCAGGTATGTCTCATGCAAATCTCTCCCTGAAAATTTTTGCAAAAATAATGAAATAATGAAAAGTGTTTACTATTTAAATAATTTTTTTATGAAATTAGATTTTCGAAAATATTTTTCCGCCCATTTTTCAATTTACCGCTTTTTTCACTTTAAAAAAACAAAGTTGCGTTTTTTTATTTGTGGCTATTCGGCACTAATGCATTGATTAATAACACAACATTGGTGCATCGTCTGTGCAGTTAACTGTACATTAGCACCGATAATAATAATTCCATTTTTAAGGCACCGAAATTACTTTTAGGTGTGTACACCAAAATTTATTGTTGATTTTTCTCAAATGCAGGGGGAAAATATCATAATTATATCGAATGGACAATTCTTCAAAATCCAGCACGTTCCATAATATTTCTCAAAGTCCATCGCAGAGTTCTCCCTATCCCTCTCGAGACGTAATATTTACTTCAGATTCTATTTATATTTTCATTATCTAATTGAATTTATGTTTTTTATCCATGTCAATCAGCTTAATAAAATTTATAATGTATACAAATTTGTAGGTTCATGCAGATTCATAATCGAGTTCAGATGCACAAAATATTCAAACAGCTCCAAAACGCCAGAAGCTCTTATCAGGAGTAGCATACCGCAAGGTGCATTTGGTAGATGAAAATGGACAACCGCTTTACCCTGCCAATTGTAACAATATTGCATCTTCTAGCCACAATCCTGGGACAATGATGGTAATAATAATTTTTTGGTATATTAATGTAATTATTTCAACGTCAAACCAATTAACCATGCATTCTCGATGTGCTTACTAATTGATATCATAGATTTTGTACTAATCATGTTCAAATATATTTTTTGAAATTATTAGGATTCTAGTGATGATGAGTGACCTACCTATCTTCCGTTGCACCCCGTGACAACGTTAAATCGAGAGAAGGTTGACTTAAGAGAAAAGATCGAAGAGGAATGATACCAAGAATGGTTGAATCAACCACCTATTCAATTCCCACTACGTCCAGATTCACCAATTAGGAATGACTATAGAAATAGTAGTTCTTCACAAGATGGCAATGGAGGCAATCAAATAGAGGTCGGTATAGATGATTACTTAAGGGATACAACTACCATGGAGACAATGTTGTTAGATGCATTCTAGAACAACGATCAGCTAGGGGATGATTCTCATCTCGTTAAAACCTTTTTTGAAAGTCTTAAATTTGCTTCCACCACCCCTCTCTTTGGACCTGGCGGTCAGTCAAAGTCTACCCAGTTGGGGAAAATGATGTTACTGTACAACTTGAAAGCAAATTTTGGCTTTTCAAATGCATGTTTCTTGGAAATTTTGAGGTAAGTTACCATAAAGTCCTCCATTATATTTTGAGAAATATAATCACACAATGAACATTACAAATGGTCAATTTTATGAACGTTAATAATTATACCGGCATTAATGTGCATTTAATATTGTCCATGATCAACAACTACAAGTTATTCAAAGATAAGGTTCTTCTGAGTTATAATGTCTTGCCCAGTAGCTGTGAAGAGGCAAAGAAATTGTTGAAAATGTTGGGTGTTGAGTACATATCATATAATGCATGTCCAAATGATTGTATTCTATACAGAGGAGAATATGCAGACAAAGAGATATGTCCGAAATGTGGGCATGACAGGTATGATAAATCAAAAAAGAAGGATAAATCACGTGGTCCTCCTTTTAAGATATTGAGGCACATGCCTATAATCCCAAGGATTCAAAGGCTCCCTCATTGCAAAGAATTAGCTATGTTGGAGGGATGGCATACCTCACATAGAAGTGAGTTGGGAGTTATGCTAATCCCAACAGATTCAATAGCCATGAAGCATATAGAGGATACATGGCCTGAAAAATTCAAGGATGAAGTACAAATTCTATGACTCAGCATAGCCATGGATGGCGTCAACCCATATTCCCTCCAGAACACCAACTATTCTATTTTTCCTGTAGTAGTGATCAATAACAATATCCCCCCATGGTTTTCCGTGAAGAATGAACATCTTATGTTGGCTCTCATAGTCCCTAGTAGAAGACAAGTGAATAATATGGATTTCTACTTACAACCATTGATAGATGAATTGAAGGAATTATGGGATGGGATAAATGTATACAATGTATCAAGACCCATCGCAGCAAAGAGGAGTTTTACATTGTATTTCATATGTGCTTACATGACACATGATTATCTAGGCTTAGGAGTTTTCTCTGGTAAATTACATGTTTACTGATTTTTTTATATACGTAACAATATTCTTTCACATATTAGTTATTTAATTCGTTGTAATTTTTCTGATCTTCATGATATTCTTTAACGTGCCATGCATATATATTGTATACAATAATCTCGCAGGTCTTGTAACAGAAGGGTATTTTGAATGTAAATGTTGTGGACCTTCTCTAAAAGCTAGATGGTCCAACAACCTACAAAAGCCAGTGTATAACTGCTCCAGGGTATTCCTCCCAGAACAACACCCTTACAAAAGAGTAGCATCCGCTTTCAATGCTAAACGAGAGAGAACCCAAAGGCCTCCAATAACAACACCAGCTGAATGGCTTAGAGCATATGAGAGAGAGAAGGAAAAGGAGTTCATATAAATGTTCGATTCAAATGAGGAGCCTATGTTCGATGATCTAGAATTCTTCGATAAATATGTTGAGAAATTTTCCATTGGGATGAAAAGGAAATCTATATTTTATAACCTCCCATATTAGGAGAATCTTAAGATTACCCACTTATGAGATCCCATGCATATATTTAAAAATGTTTCATCTTCTTTATGGAGGCACATATCATCTAAAAAAAGTGACACATTAGTTGTTAGGAAATATCTTATTACTTCAAAAACTAAAAGGAAACATTGGCCAAGACGATTAGAAAGTACACGATCAAAGGCAGGCGCTAGTACCTCTAATTCATTGTATTTAAAAGAAGGTGATGTCCCATGGATTTTTAAAAAAGATGATATTTCTTTGGAAAATGAATTTATAATGGGTGTGAGGGTCCCATCTTCACTACGGTGTTGATTCACTGTGGATGACCATTTGTCGGGGTTGAAATCGCATGACCATTTGAATCTTCTAAGAGTACGTATAATGTCAAAATCATGATTTTATTATTTTTTATATTAATAAATTTTATCCTATGCAAGGATTATAAAAATTAACTAATTTTGTATATTATTTCACGTGTTTATAACTTTGCAGTGTCATTATCCTTTGTTCGTGCATGGGTGTGTGAAACATGAATTCCCCCAAGACCTAGGAAGTGTCATATCTAAATTATCTACACTTGTACGTTGGATCGCGTCAAAAGAGATTCATGTGGATAGCATTCCATGGTGGCATCAAGAGATTGATGAGATTGTTTGTATGTTTGAGAAGGAACTGCCGATGAGTTTCATGGACTTGCAGGTTCATCTTTTAATCCTCCTAGTAGATGAGGTTGAATTAGTTAGGGTGGTTTCTTGTCATTGTATGTTCTTCTTAGAGAGGTACATGAAAAAATTGAAAGGTTTTGTTTGACAAAGGGAAAAACCCAAGGGGTCTATGGCAGAGGGGTACATATCGTATGAGTCTTTCTATTATGCCAGTGAGTACATCAAGCAGATCCACAACAGACCAGGTGAGGTGATTTGGGACGATGAAAGGGATGAAGACAAAAGAGAAGGTGAGTTGCTCCAAACGAATGGAAAAAGGCACTTGATAAAGAATAATCAACTTATAATTTTTCAAATTTACACAAAGTAAATATTCATGTTGAAATTCGATATAATGTACATTTTGATCTCATATGTACTATATGTCGGTTTGATTTCATCAACGAATGCAGAAATTGAAGCAATCAATAAATTCGTTCTTTACAATTCCGAAGCGACACAACCGTGGGTCGCATTGTACGAACAAAAGAGGATGAAATGGGATAGTGACAGGAAAGAATTCAGATGTTTGAATGGTAGAAGTGTGCCTTATCCCGATCATTTAAAAGAAAATATGCCCCAATAGTTGGGTTGCTGACCATATCAGAGAGAAATACGGTGCAACCGGTCATTACCCGCGTGCTGAAGAGGATGTGCTAGACGTAGGGATTGGGTGCACCCACTCAGTAATAATCTATTTATGTACATTTTAAACTTAATAATGCACCTTTGAAATGTAATTACATCTATATTTCATATTTTAACTATTGGATTATTATAAGATACATGACACTTTGAATTTTTAACTTTTTTATAGGTGCATTTTTTCCCATCTATGTGGGTGTACGGACACCATTTTCGCACAGAAAATTCCAATGATAGACACATGACACAAGACTGTGGAGTGGAAGTCGATTTTGATCAATCTAGTTGATCTAGCCACCGTGATCAAAACCTAGTACGAGGGACGTTAGGTTACGTTGGAAAGATACAAGAGACCACTGAAGTGGATTTCTCTTCTTTCCAATGTGTTATTTTTAGGTGCAAGTGGTGGGACATATTTGATCAGAATAATGTAAAGGAAGATCACGATAGTAGGTTGATATGTATCAACTCTAGAAAGATGTGGCATGAAGCTAAGGAGCCCTACGTTTTCCCCAAACACTGCAGCCAGGTGTTTTTTTACCCATTTGTGTTGGATAGGGATTGGTGGTTTGTATTGAAACATGACCCTAGATCAAAACATATTTTTGAGAACAATAGTGTTATCATGCCAAGCAAGCTGGAAGATAATGAGGGTGATCATGAGAACCAAGAGTGATATGGTACATGTGTTATCTCATCATTTATACTTTTTAAGATGGGTTTTTATAAAGAAGAGGACTTCATTACCTTATAATTAAGACTCTTTTTTTCGAAACATTATAATATGTATTTTTAATTAATTGGTAATTTGCATTGTGTTAATGTTAAAATCATTTCACTTGATAATTTGCAATTATGTTGATCTCGAAAACACTAGCGTATTGTATAAAGTTATTTTTTTGTATGTAAGATAAAATAAAATAATGATAATTCTAAAGTACATGAATTTATTTGCATTATTTTCTAAACTTTATTATGTTACAAAAATTCATATTATTCTAGATTTATTAGTTTATAATTATTTATATTCATACAAATTTACAATTTTACAATTATGGTAATTTAACAATATTTACGGTATAAATTTTACTGACGGTAGTTATGGTTCAAAATTGTCAATTAATTTACAAATTTACAAATTTAAAAATTTTAATAAAATGGAATGATAACAATACATACAATTTTACAATTTCACAATACAATTACAATTACAATTTTAGAATTTTACATACAATTACAATTACAATCAATTCACATTAATACAATTAAAATTTTACAAATATTTTACTTACAATTACAATTACAATTTTACAATCACATACAATTACAATTACAATTTTAGAATTTTACATACAATTGCAATTACAATTTTACAATTACAATCATTTCACATTAATAAAATTAAAATTTTACAAATATTTTACATACAATTACAATTACAATTACAATTTTACAATTGCACATACAATTACAATTACAATTTTAGAATTTTACATAAAATTACAATTACAATCATTTCACATTAATACAATTAAAATTTTACAAATATTTTACATACAATTACAATTAAATTTAAAATTACAATCACAATTTTACAATTTCATATACAATTATAATTAAAATTGCAATTACAATATTTACAATTACAATTTTAGAATTTTACATACAATTACAATCGTTTCACTTTAATACAATTAAAATTTTATAAATATTTTACATACAATTACAATTACAATTACAATTACAATTTTACAATTTCACATACAATTACAATTACAATTACAATTTTAGAATTTTACTTATATACAATTACAATTAAAATTACAATTTTACAATTTTACTATATACAATTACAATTAAAATTACAATTACAACCATTTCACAATAAATTAAATATTAAAATTAAAATTAAAATTTTACAAATATTTTACATACAATTACAATTAGACAATTTTACATACAATTAAAATTAAAATTTCAATTACAATCACGACATAATATTTAATAAATATCATGATTTAATATTAAAAATAAACATCACAATCATGATAACCATCGTATAAACATCATATTCAACTAAAAAACACATTCAAAATTGCTAACATCATCTAATCATCGTGATCATGATCATCTAACAAAACAAAAGCATTGTATAACATCATCACAACACAAGCATTAAATATACATCTCATGTCAAATAATTGCTACCACATACACATCTATCTGCAAACTACACATTAAATGAACATATCTAACATGACCTAACAATATACACATCATGATGAACACCAACATGTAAATTAAGTGTAACTGCAACATGAACATAAAATACATGGACCATATATATATATATATATATATATATATAATGTCAAAAATATACAACTGTAATATAACTGCATATAAATGTCAAATATCAGCTGGTGGTACATCAATAGTAGTACTAGTCAAGGCCAGCTCAGTCAATGGTGTAGCCTCGACATGCTCAGATAAATGTCGATCATCATGTGTCTGCTAATCTAGAGGTGCCTCATGTTGATCAGGATCAATTTCCTGCTCATGATGACTTGACGTGGATGGCCTAGCCTGCTCATGATCATGACTATTGGATACTGCAGGCTGCTCATGATGACTCGACGTCGATGGTCTAGCCAGCTCATGATCATGACTGTTGGATGCTGCAGGTTGCTCATCTCTGGTGCGAGGTGGAGGAGGAGGTGGATTACTAGCTGAATGATTATCACTCCCCTGATCGTGATCATCAGATGATGCACTACTTGATTGTCAACATACTGCATCTCTACCATGCCTACGTCGAACAACCCTCCTCAACCGCGCCACTAAGCTAGTAGCTCCAACGACATGCCGCATCAGGGTCAACATATCACGTGGCATGCCTCTCCATATCGTTGTCAGCCTATCATCAACATGTATCTCTCTGATAGTGGTTGGCACGACTCCCTCCTCCACTAGGAGTCGATAGAGTTGGTTGCCCAACTCCATCCTAAATCTAGTGTCAGGCCTGCACCTCACACTCGCCGATACCTGCACATGATCATGACGACCAGTTCTGCCACTGGCCTGATCCTTCACATCTACCATCTCCTGATCGTCAACAGGATCTACACTTGGATCATTTGGTGGCAGTGGCATATCATGGCCAAAAAATGACCCAATATCTACAAAATATATATAAGTACACAAAAATAATTAGAAATTTTCATTAAACAAGTTAAAGAACGTGTTAGAATAAATTTAAAGAAAACACTAATATTACCTCTCTCATCCAAAAGCTCATCAACTGTGAAGAGGATGTTGGCACACCCTCACCAATCCAAACTAGCATACAGACATGGGACCAGAACGAAGGTGTGATCATCAACACTAGATAGCAACTCCAGTGCATCATGAGATATCCTTGCGGAAAAGTCAGATTCGCCCCTCTTGGGCATCATCTAACCCCACATGTGCATCTACACATGCAACATCATCCTACGAGGATTCCGAACAAAAGTAGGCCTCGTCTCTGGAAACCTCTCAAAAAATAAACAAAATAGCTCTGAAGCAAAATGGAAGTTCACCCTCCCTTGCGCCTAAGAATGACATCTATCTAAAGTTGTACAGAACTGCTGCAAAAAAATCGTAGACCACCTCACAAGTCGTGGCGCCTGTAATAAATAATCAACATAAAATAAAAGTGGGGAACTAATGTGTTTCCCGTCACTGGTATGGTGTGAAATGGTCGACATCATTAGTGAGAGGCACCTCACCTCCTCTCCACCAAACGAATCAATACGTAACTGACCACTGGAGACCTGAAAATCTGCAGGAGATAGTATATCGGTGCTAATGTATCTCTGGGAGTACACCAACTGACTCCCTGTTGCATAGCCGACGAGGACCTCTGGGAATGAAGGGAAAATCCATCCCTCTCCTAGATAGGCCAATAATAAAATACATGTCCTCCTCAGTGGGCATTTACCACTGGTTAAGACCAACCCGAAAATCCTGTCGGTGGGTGTTCCACCTGAAGATAAGCTCTCGCAATAACCCATTATGGCCCTCAGGGATGTAGCCTCCTCATAGAACTTGAGGAGGCCTACCTCCCTTAGGAGCACCTGGGTGGCTACCATAATAGGGTGAGGGTACATAAGTCTCTCCCTCTTTCATGCCTCTCACAGGCGAACCACGTTATACTGGTGCACCATATGTTTCTGTTGTTCCCTCTCTTATCTGCTTTGACGTCGCTGAATGATTCACATATTAAATAAAAAAAATTTATTAAATGAGACATGTATTTACAAATATATATATATTTTGAAAAAAAACAGTCAGTGCGCCAAAAAAAATAGTCATATTCTAAAGTTAGCAGGGTGTTGATTCTAGATGGTTGAACAAATTCTATCTTTGGATGAATTTCTATTTTTAGAAGATGGGGCGAAGTCTATTTATAGATCGCTAATCTAAAAATAGATGCATGTTGATTATTATTAGCCCTTAATAATAATCAGACAATAAATAGTAACTTATTCTCTTAGAGCACTTTATTTCAGTGAACAAATGTGGCACATCAGTCGGCTAAAGGAATTACACAATTCCTAGGGTGGTTGGTGACTCAGGCATGGAGGACTTCGTTATAACTGACAATGGAAAGTTGTAACAGAGTTGGAAGAGTAGTTATGTGAGTTTTTATTTAGTTTAAATCAGTTAAGCGAGTTAAAATTAGTTGTGCTAGTTGTAACTAAAGATACACTAGGGAAAGATGAGTGAATTAATTAGTTAATTAATTCACAAGTAGTGGCTTACTTGCAGCTAAACAAATATAGCAGTTAACTACTTACATGTCAAATCCAGTGGAGACCCAGTGGAGAGATAGGTGAAAGGGTGAGATGGACTATCAGTTGTGACTATAGTGATGCATTCAATGCATCTACACTGACATTGGAGATGCCAATGAGGATTTCGCAGTGCAAGCAAGGCAAGATCGAATTCATTCAGGGATTTTCTTCAGCAGGGATTGCGCAGTGGAGGTAGGTTGTTAGGAGGCAAGAAATTGGTGCATAGATATGCAAATTTATGCATGACAGTGTCTGACGATTGTATATTGTACTGAGAGATATATGAGATGATATTTGTATGAGATTGTTACATGTTCCATTGATATACTAATATATGATAGTTGGGGTTTTTAGCTTTAAGCTTTCCCGGTAAAACACCTTATTATGTGTGATTGATTTCGCTTCATATGTGTTTTTCAATTGACGATTTAATTTCCGCAAAGAATTGAGAAGAAGGATTTTGTATTTAATAGTGGATTTAATTGTTAGATCAGGGGAGTCCGGTAATATACATGTTATTGTTTATAAATTTCTACATCGTATCGGAGCAGTGTTAATCACTGGAGATTGCAATATTGAAGCGGTGTTGTGTTTTTTGTTGGTGGAAAATTCGAATTTGCTGCAAGAATTTCTTGGTGCGACAGTTGAGTATACATTAAAATGGTTTTCAATGGGTTGTGGTTGGAGTATGCACTCGAGGGAAGCTCGAACTACATAGCCTGGAAGGACAGGATGGAGGTGGTGCTTGAATATAATGGTCTGAAGAGGTTCATCAATAGCGATGTTCCTAAGCCCACTTCGACGGATGTTGCATTACTTGACGCCTGGCAAAAGAAAGTAGTGAAGACAAGAAGAATTCGGTTGGAAGGTGTGAAATACCATATTGTGTCAACCCTTCATAGGAAAGCCACTCCATTTGCAATGTGGAAGGCTTTGACAAATCTTTTCCAAAGCAGCAACGACCATAGGAAGTTGGCGCTGAAAGATAAACTCAGAAAAATCAAAATGGAGAAGGGCAACAGTATTCCAAAGTATCTCACGAAGTTTGTCCAATGTAGGGATGAGCTGGGGAGTGTGGGAATTACAGTTGCAGATGATGACTTGGTGAGCTTGGCTATCCTTGGGCTTCCGAAGAGTTGGCAGAGCTATGAAGACTTTGTCAATGGACGGGAGAAACTGTTGGATTGGGAGCGACTTTGGTCAGATCTAGTGCAGGAGGAGATAAGGCAGAATACCAGGGATGGCTCTTCATCAAAACATGATGATGAAGAGGATTGTGCTTTGGCTGCCAAAGTGAGGAAAGGGAAGGGGAAGAAATCAAATCCAAAATCTGAGGCTAAAGGAAAGAAGCTAGATTTTCTCAAGGTGAAGAGTTTTCACTATCACGAACATGGGCATCTCGCCACTAACTGCCCACATAAAAAGAAGAACAAGAAGGTTTTTGGAGCTGCAGCTAGTGAGGCCTTTGCATTGAAATTTGAACTTGATTTATCCTTGATCGCATGCTTGGTTTCAAGTGCAATGGCATCAGTGTGGTATCTTGATAGTGGTGCTTCCTTCCACATGACAGGAGATAAGGATTTTCTTAGTGACTTGGAGGAGAGAGATCTCCAAATGCATATAGAGATGGGTGACGATGGTAGATACAGTGCGACCAGAATTGGAACCATTACCTTTGAGAGGGATTCAAGTAAACCATTTCTGTTGAAAGATGTTATGCAAGTTCCTGGCCTAAATAATAACTTGGTCTCAGTCGCAATGTTGGAGGACAGAGGTTATGACATTGTTTTCAGCGAGGGAAAAGCTTTCCTGCAACACAAAACAACGAGTCAAACCAAGAGGATAGGGATTCGAGTCAAGAATCTCTACAAGATGGAGGTAGATGGTTGTGTTGCAATGGTGGGCAAAGAAGAAGAAGTGGTGAGCCGGGATGAGGGCGAATTATGGCACAGGATATTGGGCCATCTTCACCATGGTGCCCTAAATATTTTGCAGTAGATTTCTACTGGACTTCCCAAGGGTACACTTGTGAATTTAGATCAGTGCAAGGGATGTAAATTGGGTAATTTTTTGAAGACCACCTTTCATGAGAAGGAAAACCGTGCTTCGGTGATCCTAGAGAGAATTCACACAGACGTGTGTGGACCTTTCTCGGTTGCTTCAACATCAAAACACAAGTATTATGTTATTTTTGTTGATGACTATTCTCGTAGATGTTGGATCTTCTTCATGCAGAAGAAAGATCAAACATTCTCAAAGTTTTGTGAGTTTAAAGCATTGGTGGAGAAGGAATTGGGGAAGAAAGTGAAGGCTCTACAGAGCGATAATGGTGGTGAATATATCTCGACTAAATTCAAAGACTTATGTAGCAAAGAAGTAATTCAAAGAGAAATCATAGCGCCTCATAACCCACAGCAGAATGGGGTCGTGGAGAGGAAGAACAGAACTATCGTGGGTGTTGCACGAGCTATGCTACATGACCAGGGCCTACCAATGCACTTGTGGGCGGAAGCATGCAACACTGCAGTTTATGTGCAAAACCATTGTCCTCATAGAGTACTTGGCATGAGTACACCTAAAGAAAATTTTACTGGTAAGAAGCCGGATGTTTCTCATTTAAAGATTTTTGACTCATCTGTTTATGTTCATGTGACCAAGAACACCAAGAAGAAGCTGGAGCCGATTGCAGAAGTTAGGATATTAGTGGGGTACACAGAAACACCCCATAATTATCATGTGTATTTTCCAAACAATCGGATGACTGTGGTACGATGGGATATAAAATTCAATTAGGAGAAAGCCATGAAGTTGTCACTTGAGAGTGAACTACACTTGCATGTAGAGGAGGAACTACTTGTTCCCAAAGATGAGCCTCTAGATGTGGATCAACCACAGGAGGAGATTCATGGAGTGGAGGAGTCCACTCACGTAGAGCCAAACATTAGAACTAGCAGAAGGCATACCACAGAAGCTGAGAGGTTTAAGCTTGATGTGGCACAGAATGTAGGAGCCCCTACTTCACAGCACAGATAGAGACAATCTCCTGACCGATTCACTGGATACATGGCTCTCATGAGCATGTGTATCGTGATAGAGCCATCTTCTTTTTCAGGAAGTAGTGTAGGAGCCCACATGGGTAGATGCAATGGTGGAGGAGTATGACTCCATTATCAGAAACAGTGCTTGGGAAATTGTTCCAAGGCCGGTTGATAAATCAGTGGTAGGTTCAAGATGGATCTACAAGGTAAATAAAGTTGTTTATGGGAGTGTCGAGAAGTATAAGGCAAGATTTGTTGCCCGGGGCTTCTCACAGATCGAGGGGATTGATTATGAAGAAACATTTTCACATGTCGCACGGTATTCTTCCATAAGGACCATCCTTTCTCTCTCAGCGCAGATGGGTTTGCACATTCATCAGATGGATGTGAAGACTGCATTCCTTAATGGGATCATTGAGGAAGAAGTGTACATTGAGCAGCCCGAAGGATTTGAGATCTTCAGCAGTGATTCGCATGTGTGTAGACTCAAAAGAGCGATGTATGGGTTGAAGAAAGCACCCCATGCTTGGTACACTCGGATCGACAGCTATTTCACCAAACTTGGATTCACCAAGAGTGAGGCGGATGCAAACCTATACCAAATTGTGGTGGAGGGTAAGATTTTAATCATTGTTCTTTATGTTGATGATTTAATACTAACTGGTGATGAGAAGTTGATACACTCATGCAAGGAGGACCTTGCAAAGGAGTTCGAGATGAAGGATATGGGCCTCCTTCATTATTTCCTTGGATTGGAAATATAGCAGCGAGAAGGTGAACTGTTTGTGTCTCAAGGAAAGTATGCTCGGGAGATACTCGAGAAGTTTCACATGGAGGAATGCAAACCCATGGATACTCCTCTTCTAGGAAATTGGAGGAAAGAGGATGCTACATCGGTAGAGGTAGTGGATGCTACTATCTATCGAAAGTTGGTGAGTTCGCTCATGTATTTAGCTAATACAAGACCGACCATATGCTATGTGGTGAACTAGCTTAGTCAAGCGATGGTTAAGCCTACCAAGCTCTTTTGGAAGGTGAGAAAGCATGTCCTGAGATACCTCAGGGGCACATCTGAGTATGGATTATGGTACAGATAGATGAATGAGACGAAGTTGGATGGCTTCACGGATGCAGATTGGGAAAGAAGCCCAAGGGAAAAAAAATAGCACATCAGGAAGGATTTTTAGTATCGGATCTACAGCAGTTTCTTGGTACAGCAGGAAACAAAGATCCATAGCACTCAATTCAGCGGAAGAGGAATACATGGCAGCAAGTCAAGCTGCATGTGAGGCTATCTGGATGAGGAAGATCCTGTTCGGTTTGTTTGGTTCTCATTTAGATCCTATAGTGATACATTTTGATAATCAGCGTTGCATTAAACTCTTAATTAATCA
The DNA here is from genome assembly GCA_034641835.2 of Pinus albicaulis. Lineage (NCBI taxonomy): Eukaryota > Viridiplantae > Streptophyta > Pinopsida > Pinales > Pinaceae > Pinus > Pinus albicaulis. The sequence continues at coordinate 160,247,560 of CM076581.1, forward strand.
TGTTTTTCATGATAGATCTAATCATATAGATATTCGGTATCATCATATCAGAGATTGTGTGCAGCAGAAGATCATGTTGCTTCAGTACATTCCTACGGAAGATCAGGATGCAGATATTCTAATGAAGGTGCTCAGCAGGAGCAAATTCGAATACCATAGAGGCAGGATCGGGGTGAAGGATAATCCTATCTTATTGAGAGGGAGTGTTGAGATTCAACAAGATGATGAGCCTATTGAAAATTAAGCACCTTCACTAGGTGGGGCCCGCAGGCTATTTTTAGGTGTATGTCTATTTTTAGAATGGTGAGCTTATTCTAAAGTTAGCAAGATGTTGATTCTAGATGTTTGAGCGAATTCTATCTTTAGATGAATTTCTATTTTTAGAATATGGGGCGAAGTCTATTTATAGATCGCTAATCTAAAAATAGATGCATGTCGATTATTATTAGCCCTTAATAATAATCAGACAATAAATAGTAACTTATTCTTGGAGAACTTTATTTCAGTGAACAGATGTGGCACATTAGTGGGCTGAAGGAATTACGCAATTCCTAGGGTGGTTGGTGACTCATGCATGGAGGACTTCGTTATAATTGGCAGTGGCAAGTTGTAACAGAGTTGGAAAAGTAGTTATGTGATTTATTTAGTTTAACTCTGTTAAGTGAGTTAAACTCAGTTGTTCTAGTTGTAACTGAAGATACACTAGTGAAATATGAGTGAATTAGTTAATTAATTCACAAGTAGTGTCTTACTTGCAACTGAACAAATACAGTAGTTAACTACTTGCATGTCAGATCCAGTGGAGACCCAATGGAGAGATAGGTGAAAGGATGAGATGGACTATCATTTGTGACTATAGTGATGCATTCAGTGCATCTACACTGACATTGGAGATGCCAATGAATATTGCGCAGTGCAAGTAAGGCAAGATCGAATTCATTCAGGGATTGTGTAGTGGAGGCTGGCTATCAAGAGGCAAGAAATTGGTGCATAGATATGCAAATTTCTACATGATAGTGTGTGACGATTGTATATTGTACTGAGAGCTCTATGAGCTAAGATTTGTATGATATTTTTACATGTTCCATTGATATACATAATATATGATAGTTGGGATTTTTAGCTTTAAGCTTTCCCGGTAAAACATCTTGTTATGTGCGATTGATTTTGCTTCATATGTGTTTTGCAATGGGCGATTTAATTTCTGCAAAGAATTGAGTAGAAGGATTATGTATTTAATAGTGGATTTAATTGTTAGATCAGGGGATTCCGGTAATATGCATGTTATTGTATTAAATTTATACATAGTTTGGTCAATGCACCGCCCTCCCAAACTTGGACATAGTCAACGGTGTGGCCGGTTAATCGACCGCACCTCCATTTATGTATTATTTTTAAAACATGGTCCGACATTTCGGTATCGCACTGGAACTAGTGCGGTTACCATTAGCACCGATCGCGTTATGGCCTGTAATTCTATAGGTAGCACCGCAATCGGTGCGAGCCGAACGACTCAAGCACACCGCGCCGAAAAAATAAATAAATAAATAAATATATATATATATATATATATATATATATATATATATATATATATATATATATATATATATATATATATATATATATATTAAAAGGAGTAAATTTTAAATTTTTTTGAAGAAATCATATAATTTTAATTAAATCAAATAAAAATCTTACAATTGTAATAAAAGGAGGCATATTATTGAAGAATTTGCTAGACTAAATTCGCCCACCGTTTTCCAAAATTTGAAATCAAGATGGTGGGCAATGGATGGCAGTAGTGCGTGCAATGGGAGCACCGATGGCAGGGTGCCTCACACAAGGGAAATTCGCACCGGTGCTTGAGAGCTCTAGAGCACTGAAGAAGTGAAAATGCATATTTTTTGGTCGTAATTTTTTTTATTTAACCGTGTTCCGGTGCGCGGGTTTTTGAGGCGCACCGAGCAGTTTATTCCAAGCACACCAGGGTTGTTTCAGTTTAGCGCGGGTTTTTATGATGCACCGACCTGAATTTGTGTAGCGCACTAGTGCACTATAGTAATTAGATGCACTGGGAGGGTTTGTACGGAGATCCTAGTATCTCGGTGTGCCAATTTGTAGTACGCATCGGTGCTTTTCTAGTTGAATGCACCCGTGCGGTGTAGGATGAGAAACACACTAGACAATAAACATCCGCAAAAACCTCCACCCGCCAACCTCCTCTAGAAACCTTCACTACAAACAGATATCTAGGTTATTTTTATAAGGTGTTCCTCAAAAAAATCCGCTAGATGGTATTTTCCTTGTAGTGTGGTAACTATTCACTGAAAGGACAAGTGGCGCAGGATGGTAGTGTTGAACATTGGATGCAGGTTTGACTTTGATAGTGGATTTTGGACTTCTTGGGAAGAAGTTGAATCCTAGTATTACTTTTGAGGGTGGATTTGTCAGCCTCTGGATTCCCTTGTTGTTGATGCAAACATCATATCCTTTTATTTGTTGGTTGAGAAAATGTCCATATGTGTATATTATTGTAAATACTATAAAGATCCATAAACAATATGGTTATTTGTTGGTTGATAAAATGTGGTATTATTGTAAATATCGTAATGAGTTACATTATAAGCTCCAGTAAATGGTATGTTTGTTATGTTTTTAGTAGGATGTCATTGTAAATATTGCAACGAGTTGTGTTATAAATATCCCTGGGAAATATGTTTTTGTTTCAACGGATTTGTTGGTTGTAGGTGACATTGAACACCAAGGACGGTGTTCCCCCGAGGAGGAGGGTTCAGTAACAGCCCTGGTAAAAAATCCATGTAATAAAGTTAATAAAGGAAAAATAAGAACATGGTCATGGGACACATATTCCAAGTTTAATGTTGGGAAAAACATCGTAGTGTGGGTGTTCATTTGGTTTATTATGGATAATGAAATTGGAAAATGCAAATGCAAACGCTTTGGAAAGGAATGAGGCATTAATTGGCATTTTATTTATGAAAATAATGGAAAATAGGAGAAAAGGAAGGTGAAAGTTCACAGGTTTCATGTGAGGAGGAAAATGAAGGAAAATAATGGAAAGTGAATAAAATAGAGGCATCAATAATAAAAGGGCTTATGAGGATCAATTGGTAGCTTTTATTAGTGTAACCCTTTGTCAGTTCATTTTTGGAGCTCTCTCTATTCTCTCTCTCTCTCACACACTCTTGGACACTTAGAACATTTTTGTAGCACTCTAGCATTGGATCAAGAAAGACAATGGGAGGAAAAAGAAGTCAAACGGAACCAAAGATCAAACAAGGAAGAGCAAGATCAAGCAACTACAATAGGATTACTTGCAGGTATCTATTTGCATGTGTGATTTCCTTGCTATATTTGGCATGCATTGTACATGCATGTGTGGTTTTGGTTCTCTTGTTGTTATTGGCATGGGTTTTTCCAGGTGTGACAATGTTCTTCGGCCTTTCCTTGCCATTTCCAAATAGTCATGGTGTGGTGGGTTCCCTTGTATTAATTGGTTGAGCTTTATTTTTGAACGGACTCGAAGCTGAGTGGGATGGTCTTAGGATTATTCACAAGGCCTAGGAATCCAAGGATGGGATACATGCTAAAGACTAGTTTTGAACACCTCGATTGAGCCTAGGAATCCTTGACTGGTGAATGGCGGGATACACGGTAAAGCTCAGCGGTGAATACCCTTGATTAGGCCTAGGAATCCCTTGACTGGTAATGGAAAGATACACAGTAAAGCCCAGAGGGTGGAGACCTCGTAGGCCTATGAAACCCCTTGACTGGTAATGGCAGGATACAAGGTAAATCCAAGAGGTTGAGATAGAAAAATTCCTCATGGTTTAAGTCGAGATATCTGGAGGCATCCATGCTTGTTTAGGTCCTAGTGATCTTGTGGGGATTACATAAATCCTGATTGTATTGATGAGGGTTCGAGCTTACTGATCCAGTGGGGATTGCAGTAAAGCCTGAGGAAGCCCAGGTTGGTTTTGTTGTTAGTCCCGCATTCATGCTTGGAATATGGCATGGGGTGATTGACTAAAACAAATATTTGGTTCAGCCCAATCTATGGTCGGGTGGTACATGGAAGTGTTAGTAGGTGAAAATGCCTCATTTTTAACCCCTTTCCTACCTTAAAATCACAATCATAAACCTCTATTTTATCCTCATAAACTTCCTTATACCTGCACTAGTCCAAGAATCTTGTCTTATCCCTGCACTAGTTTTATATTTCATACTTAAGGTTTATTAAATACCTAATTAATCATTTTTAAATAGATTTTATGCCTTTTATATTCTTCAAACTAATATTTCTCTTCCTAAATTATTTTGATAAGCAAACGTATTAATCTTGAATCAGCATGGTCTAGTGCAGGCATATTCCTGCACCGTTGGCAGCCAACCACTCCTAAAATTCCACAACAACCCATTACCTAACATGGGCATCTCGTTCCATCTCGACCCGTTTAGTTGCAGTCATCTTGACTGGAATTCGGAGCATAGGATAATCAAGGATATGATTAAATATTGGATCGCCGACCAACGAGTAGATTAGCATTTTTTATAGCGTTGGCTTATTTTGTAATGTTGGTTGTTATTTCGTTCAGCCGAAAGGCTGGAATTAGAACGATTGTATGTAATTTTGTTATGGCCATAGACCGAAAGGGTTGTATAAATATAGATTTTAGATAGGAAATTAGGGAGCGATAGCCATGCTACTGTACCTTTGGAAATTTTATAATTCCATGTTGTCGCCCTCATTCTGGGCTGGATCCATACTTATGATGTATTTTTGCTTATGCGAATTAATACAAGGAGCTACGCCGTGTTGTTTACATTCTGTGTTTTAATCTATAACTGATGCGTCTTTGAGTGCTGAAGCTTTACGTTTCCTAAAACGAGAAATGAGCTGGTTGGCTAGGGCCCAGTCAACCCAGCTTGTTTTCCGTCTCGTGCTTTCGTTTAGTTAAATGTGTCTGTTGATTTTATTCATGCAAAGTGTGGATTGAGTTTAGGATTTATTTCTTTGTAAGAATTCTAGTTTTATTTCATTGACAGACAAGTGTGACGGATCAGTGGCGTGTTTATAAATTAAAGTTCGATTTACTTTCAGTCATTTCCCTTTTACGAATCTTAGTTGATTTCCGCCTGGAGTAGTGCAAGCACATTCCTGCACTAGTGCAATTATAATTCCTGCAGCTTATTTTTTTGGTTCATCACAAAAATATTGTTCCATTTATTTCCTTCGCAATAATTCATTTTATTTATGCAAGTGAATGTTCATTAGTAAATAGAATTATTTTTAATACCAAGAGTTAAAATCCTAGGAATTAAAAGATGCCTTGTTAAATGATGAACGAATGTTGTTACGACACATCGATCTATGCCTGCACTTCATATTTTCAAAAGGAACGAATTAAAACTTAAATCTGCATAATCAAAGTAAACCTTTCTGAGTTAACAAATATTAAAGTCAGATCTGGTTTATGTGAGTAACCATCATAGGGATAAAAGCATCTTGTCATACTTGAGTTATTTCTTTCCTTGCATTTAAGAAAGTGTGCTTTCACTTTTGAAGTTTGTTTTCAAAGTTTATTTTCACTACAAGATTCAGTTTGGTTGAAGCCTTCTTTTATGTGTGTAAGTTACTTCAGAATTCTTATTCGCCTTTGCAAATTTCTTTCATAGATTAGCATACCCTTTCCTTTCTCGAAAGTAATTGGAAAAATTGGTGCATAAATCTCTTCTCCGATACAGGAACTAATATCTTGTTACAAGAACAAAGTGCTCAGAGCATGAAGCTTAGAGCCCCTATAGAAAGACATAAATCTCCAGTGCAAGTGTAAAATATACCTCCCACACCTATTCATGTACCTGTACTAGTGCAAGCATATTTCAGGAGTACAGGAATAAAAGCTTGGTGCCAGAAGGAAAATCCTTAAGAAGGCAGATCTTTCCAAGGGCCCACTTGTGAACCTACCAACACCCATACTGGAGATAAACATAGAATTTCATTTCAACAATCAATATTGTTTACAGCAAGTGTGAAAGTTCATTTATTTTATTTCTTCGCAAAGTACTTTCTTTCGCATTCCGACACTAAAACTTCTTTGGTGTAAATTGATGTGTGATATTTCTTTTCGATTCTGCAAGATCTTGATTTAAGAAGTAAGAATAGATAGGAAAATTTCATACCAATTCTGGCCTTTCTTGTGCTTCGTCTCTAAGTTTACCAACCCCGAGTTGAAAATTAAGTGTTGAAAGGAGTATTCTTAACTGTGATTCCCGCACCCAACATTTTGGCGCCATTGCCAGGGAGGCGATTTGAATTGGTAAGAATTTTATGTTTTTTCTGCAATAGGGGTAAGTCCATTATTATTTTTTCTAGAGTGTGCTTCTATTGATTGAAGGAATTTATAGGTGTTGAGTTATTTATTTAATTTACAGCATTTTATCGAGTTTTTGTTTTGTCGTTTTTTTAAATGAATTCCTAAAAGGGGTATGGGTTTAAAGCCCACTAAGGGCCGAGGAAATACTGGTAAATCTGAAAAAATTTCTCATATTGGGCCTTATTTTGCATGCAGAAAGTCCAAACAAACCCAGACTCATCACGCAAGAACTATCCACTTGGACTCTGGCAACAGTAGTCCAGGGGTAACATAGCCCACGAAGGGGAAGAAGGAGATTATTAGAACCCATAGTCAACCTTCTCAATGTGTTGAGAGCAGTTCGATTGGAGGAACAATAATGGAAGATCATGAGGACCATGCTGAGGGAACTAGCGAAAATCAGGTAAATGAGGAACAATCCACTTTTGGATTCCCAATTGTGGATCCTGGCGTAATTGTGAAAATGAAGAATATTCCACCATTAGCTCTTCTTCATTTCTATGGTACGGTACATGAAGATCTAGACTCTTTTCTATTTGAGTTTGACATTTTGTGTAGGAGCTATGATTATTCATCTGATGCTCAGAAACTAAAGTTTTTTCCTGCAACTCTCAAGGATGCAGCATTACGCTGGTTCATGGGACTAGAGAGAAACACTATAGCTTCTTGGGAACATATGAAGAGAGTGTTCCTGTCAAAATATTAGGAATATTGTAAAACTAGAGATATTCAAGATGAAATCTTTACTATTGTGCAAAATGATGATGATACCCTAAAGGACTAATTAGAGAGATTCATGTATATCCTCTAAAGGTCAAAGAAAAAATTTGATCTCAGTACCATTAGGACATTGTTCTTACATGGACTTACTGATGATGCTAGGAATAATTTAAATTTGTTAGGACAAGGAGATATTGCCCAAAAACCTTCTGATCAAATATGTGACTTTTGCAGGAAATTCTCAAGGAATCAATTTAGATCTGGTAAAGGAATTCGAAACATAAATAAGAAAACCAAATCTATTTATTCTATGATCGTTGGATTGGAAAACAAAATGGATAATATGAAAATTGAAATACTGAATACCGTTAGAAAACAAATAGACTCTTTGAAATTTCAGCAAAAACCTGTAGAGGAAGAAGAGTCATTATCTATTTTTTTTCCAAAATGTAAAAAAAACACATATTTTAAGGGAATTTCCTCTTGATGTTAAAGGAACTAATAAATGTGCAATTTGTGCAGAGAACCATGCCACAGAGAAATGTCCTTCCATACCTGGGTTGAAAGTTGTATTTGAGGGAGGACAACCTGAAGCCGAATCATTGCATGCTATGGGAGCACGAAGAAATTGTCCTCAGGTAAGTGCAGGTATGGTTCCTGAACTTCCACCGCATTTTTTTGGTTATAATGCACATCCATATTCCTATCGTAATTCTAGTCACTGTCAACATTGGCAGCATGGGAACCAATATCATTATGGAAAACCCTCCCAATCTTGGCAACAAGGATGGAAAGGGCCAAATCATTCACACCATTCCTATCCTGCACCTATGCAATCATACCCATCAACATATGCACCTTACCCAATGCCACAACCATCATTGCCCCAGTTGAGTCAGCCTATGCCACCATTACCTTTACCTACACCGTTTCAACCTCCTCAAATACCTCCCCAATCCATACCAAATCCAATAACAAATAAGTACAAATGATCCATTCCATGAACCCGTTTTTTCCATCCAAATATAAATCTATGCCAGAGTCAATGATCTCCAATTGATATCGGGGAAGATAGTAACCTCAGAAAATAAGAAGCAGCCTATGGTGATTATCGAAGAGAAAGGTGAGGAGGAAACTCCTGACCATTCTGTGAGAGATGTCACAATTTAAGCCATCCTTGTACCTTCGAAGCCTTTTCCATCCTCTTCAAACCAGCCTCCTTATCCAGAGAGGCTAGTTATGGAGAGGGATGACCCCATTCCTGAGTCTAGCTTCGCTTCTGAGCTTAATAATATTTTTATAAAGGTACATTTGCTCCAAGATATCAAAGAGATCCCCATCTGTAAAAAAATAATTAGGGATATTTGTCTCAAGAAGCCAGGAAGGAGAATATTTGAACCCCAAACCATTCAATTTGTTGGAAGAGCAGCAGAGTTAATGACGGGATGTATTCACATGGAAAAATATACTGACCCCAGAAACCCGGTTGTCTCTGTTCAGATAGGTAATGTCCTTGTCTCTAACGTGCGTCTAGACCTGGGGGCATCCGTTAATGTTATCTCCAAGAAAACCATGGATCAAATTAGATTGGTCCATATTCATCCTACTCCCACCATGCTTTAATTGGCAGACAGATCCAAAATCAAGCCAAAAGGGGTGTTGGATGATGTGATCGTTTCATTATATTCTTGGGAATGTCCCGCAAACTTCATTGTGCTTCAGCCAAAGAATCCTGTGGGAGGAAATCCATTGATCTTGGGATGACCATGGCTTGCTATGGCCGATGCTTACATTGGATGTTGTTCTGGTGACATGTATATTTCCAATGGATATTCTAGGAAGAAGGTCGCCTTATATCCACCTGCTAGATCCATTCAGGAGCTCGGAGACACCTTGTGTCTAGATTACAGTAGTGACAAGGAGACTCATTCTGTCTCTATGTTACATCATTGTGTTGAGTCCTCACTGGAGAGTGAGATACATGAGTTCCTGAACAATCAAGACATCATGCCTAATTTTGAGTCACTGAGCCAAATTTTTAGTCTGAATTTTCAGGAAAGTCACAATTCTCAAACTCCCTTATCACCATCTCTAGAAATTCCTGTGTGTACTCTTGAGCCCGATACCACTCTTGTTGATATTATTCAGGCAAATATTTTCATATCAGCTCAGACTTGGATTCATCCCAGCAAGAGTAGCTTGTGAATTTGTTTTGAAACCGTCTTGATGCCTTTGCATGGGCTTACGAAGATATGAAAGGCATCCCTCCTGAAACATTTACTCATCATATTTATATTCATGATGGGGCCTGACCTATCCGAAAACCCCAAAGGCATATGAACCCAGCTCTAAGATATGTCATAAAAGAAGAATTGCAAAAATTCTTGGATGTTGATTTTATCTATCCTATTTCCAACGGCCAGTGGGTCTCCCCATTGGTGTTAGTCCTGAAAAAAGATGGGAGATGGCGCATTTGCATTGATTATAGAGAATTGAACAAAGCCACTCTTAAGGATTACTTCCCCCTTCCTTTTATCGATCAGGTGCTTGATACCCTTGTTGGTAAGACTCTACTTCTCCTTTCTAGATGGCTTCAATGGCTATAACTAGATACAGATCACACCCGAGGATCAAGACAAAACCACCTTTACATGTCCATGGGGTACATTTTCTTACCGAGTGCTTCCCTTTGGGCTATATAATGCCCCGGCTACCTTTCAAAGGGAAGTCCTAGCCATTTTTGCTGACCTTGAGTGTGTAGAAATCTATATGGATGACTTCTCTATGTTTGCTGATTCATTTTCAGAGGGCCTCAAAAATCTAGAAAAGGTGCTTCTTCGTTGCCAAGAAGATCATATTGCCTTGAGTGATAAAAAGTGCAGATTAATATGCAATGCAGGTGTAGTTCTTGGCCATCTCATTTCTGACAAAGGTATCTAGGTTGACCCCACAAAGATAAAAATTATTTTGAGTCCTCCGACACCCAAAAATCAAAGGGAAATGAGAGGTTTCTTAGGACATGCGGACTACTATAGGAGATTCATTGAGTAATTCTCTAGGATATTTACCCCCATTTTCCAACTTTTAGCTAAGGATAGTGAGTTTTCTTGGTCCACAGCTTGCCAACAGTCCTTTGAGACATTGAAGGAAAAACTAGTATAGGCACCAATTTTGAGATGACCAAACTGGTCCCTGCTATTTCATATTTCATCTAATGCCTCAAATACTACCACTGGCGTAGCTTTAAGATAGGAAGAAAACAAACAGTCCTATGATATCTACTTCATCAGTAAAAACTTGTCACTCGCTAAATTAAACTACACAGTTACTGAGAAATAATTTTTAGCTGTAATTTTTGCTATTAATAAATTTACACACTACATTATAGGGTATGAAGTCTTTGTGCATATTGATCATTCCGCAATAAATTATTTGATGAATAAACCATTAACTAGCGGTAGAGATACTAGGTGGTTACTATTATTACAAGAATTTAATATTACTATTGTTGATAGACCAGGAAAATCTAATGTAGTAGCAGATTATCTTTCAATATTAAATAATCCTGGTGAAGTAATTCATGTTGATGATTATTTCCCTGACGAACATATTTTTTTTGTGTCAACAGAATCTCCATGGTTCACTGACATAGCTAACTATTTAGTCACCGGAAATACACCGCCTCACTTATCTGCTTGTGAAAAGCGGAATATTATACAAAAAAGTGCTGCATATTCTTGGATTCAAGGAGACATCTTTTACACTGGGTCGAATCTTATTATCCTAAGGTGTGTAAGAGAGGAGGAAGTGTTTGAAATCTTAAAATCTACTCATGGCGAATCTTGCAGAGGTCACTTCGTTGATAAGCAGGTTGCATACAAAATTTTATGAGTTGGCTATTTTTGGCCCTCCTTTTTTAAGGATGCCAAACAATATGTCAAGCAATGTGATAGTTGTCAGCGAATGGGCCAACCTAATCAAACCAATGAAATTCCTTTATGTCCTCAATTTATGATTGAGCCTTTTGAAAAATGGACTATTGATTTCGTAGGACCAATAAACCCGATATCATCAAATAAAAAGCATATTTTGGTTTGTACAGATTTCGTTACAAAATGGGTAGAGACTAAAGTTGCTTATTTTGCTGCTGAAAGAGTTTTTGATTTTATTTTTGCTAAAATCTTTACTATATTTGGTGTGCCTAGAGAGATTGTTTCTGACAATGGTCTGTAGTTTAATTCTCATCTGGTACAGGGTCTGTTGGAGCAGTACAAAATTTGGCATAGGAAATCCACCCCTTATCACCCGCAAGAAAATGGTCAGGTGGAGTCCACAAACAAGGTAATTGATTCCATCCTCACGAAGACAGTGAACATGCATAGAAAGGATTGGGCTAACCGATTACCAGAAGCCTTGTAGGCAAAATGAACCAATTGGATGAACAGCATGGTACATACACCATATGAGATGGTATATGGGAAACAAGTCCTTTTCTTGATAGAATTCCATATCAAGACCTTCACGACTGTAGTCCAGTTGGGACTAGACCTCTCTGAGGCACAATATCAGCATCTCCTACAGTTGAATGAGTTAGATGAATTTCGAAGGGATGTTGTTCAGCGGAACATATTGGTTCAACTGTAGCGCAAAAAGTGGCATGACAAGTCCATCCAAAAGAAGCAGTTCCAACCAGGTGATTGCGTACTCCTATATGATTCCAGATTTAAATATTTTAAAGGGAAATTCCATAATCGTTGGATGGTACCTTATGAGGTGGTCAAAGTGTTTGAAAATGGAGCGATATAAATCAAAACTATTGATGGATGGAATTCAGTGTTCCTCGTGAATGGGCATAGATTAAAGGTATATTTTTAGCCCCTCACTAAAGGAAATTTTATGCATCAAGTCCAACAACAATCTGAGAATGAGATGGTAAGTGGAAACGCCAACCTATTGAAAATATGATTCTTTCTTTTCCTTAAAAAAAAATATAATAAAAGGAAAAAATAACACAAAAAAATCTTGTAATTATGAAAATCAATTTACTGACATGATTGCAGAAGGATCAACCTGAAAACCAGCATGCTGGCAGGAAGATCAAAATTTCAATAAAAAGGGAATGTTGTTTGATTTTTAGATATGTTGGTTGTCACCAAGAATAAGAAGGTTCAAATGGGAACTAATCCCTTACCCAAGTTTGGGGTAGCTAGCACGAAAATATTTATTCAAACAACGCTCAATTCTCATTGCATTTACTTTTTCTGGCGCTAGTGCAGGCAGATTTTAAAGGTAAATTTTTCCCTTCTTCTATTTTCCGTTTCGTAATTTTCTGTTGTTTTTCTTCTTCTAATTTTGCAATGAATTACCCTCATTTTTCTTCTAAGGAAACTATCCCTATCCAATTTTGTACTTCCCTCTTTTTCCCCTAAATTTCTTTCCCCCAAAGTCCCTTTTTCTTTTATCCCTCTTGGTGGTTTCATTCTTAGAATCCTTGCCATGATATTCCTTCCCATTCTGAAAATTTCCCTTTCCCACTTCTTTTTTCCCTCATGGATCGATTACAGGATCTGATATGAATTTGTAAGTCGGATCAGAAGGCATACTTGACACCAAAGAATGGTGAATAAAACTTTCCTTGTATAATCAGGCAAAAAAAAAAAAATACAGCCAATGAATTGTATTCTATTAGAATTTCTCTGTCTCCCTTTTTCTCTTCAATATTATAGGGATCCCTGGTGCAGGCACGTCTCAGTGCAAGCACATTTCAGTGCAGGCATAGTGCGGTGTAGGAAGATTCAGTGCAAGCAGATTCAGTGCAGGCACGCGCCCGATGGTGAAAAAGCATGCAAGAATGATTAATATGATGCAAGGATGTCTGATGCAAAAATGTGCATTAGAAAGTCTATCTCTTAATATTTTTTCAGACAGAATGACTACCCCATCAAGGGACCATAGAATCTAATTATTTGAATTATGTTTAAGACTTTCCTTTTTCATTTACTAATGTAGGAAGAAATTATTTTAAGTACAAGATATTTTAGCTCATGAAGTCTTATCTTTTTAATGAGTATTGAAGTACGCCTTATGTAAATTATGAAGCAAATGTGGGATAGTACGAACACATCTAAAACCCAATACTTACCTCTTTCTGAAAATATTTTGCATCATCTATCAATAAAGGCCTTACCTCATAACCTGACCATGCATGACCGTTACCTCTGCCTCTTCAAATCATTATCGCCTACCTGTACCGAACCGATTCGTGTGTACATCAATCCCGAAGGAATAATGATGGAGTGTGATTGGACGGAAGAGGCAAAGAAGGCAGTGGGTGAATGGCTCCATCATCATAAAATCCTTGACAACCCCTTTTGGCTCCTCGGTGTGATATTTTTTTCCTCACAGAGAATTGGGGTGTATTCAGAAAGAAATGGCACCTGTGAGAAATGAATTGTCTTCTATGAAGGAAATTGAGTAGACAGCTGAGTATCGGAACATTCTTGCACTATTTCAAGAATTGGGATTTCCCCCATTTTTGCAAAATTTTGATGGATTCGATATAGTTGTGGCTTTGGAATTTTCAAGGAAGTTTGACGGAGGCCGATGTAATATTCCAAAATTTGCACACAGCAATTTGGAATATTAGATTTTGCTACTTTCACCTAGGAAAGGAATAAATGGGTAAGGAAGCCCATGAATAAATTCCACCTTAGTAAGGAAGGAGATCACCTTAGGAGCTAGTTTTACACTTCCAAGTGTGAACAAGGGAAAATTAGATGAGGACATAGTCAAGTTTGACTAAGTCAACATCCATTCTTGAGGAGGAAGAAATCACTCAAGTAAACTAGCTCAATGTGAACAAGGATCAGCCTAGACACACAGATGAGAACCAGATTGAAGATCCCTTGGTGTGAAAAGAGGTATTGCAGGTGGATTAGTTCTAGTTGACCAAGTCAACAGCGCTGCTACAAAGAGAAGGGAAGCCAGCTAGGGCAACGAAGTTTTGAAAGAGGAAGCTTCACTAAGAAGTCACCTCAACATTGTGTGGGGTCCGGAGTGAGGAGGCTCACCAAAGATAAAAAGGAGGGCATAGCATCAAAGGGATTCATTTAGTATTCCTCTATCTTTGGTCTTATGACTATTTTCATGCTTTAGCTGTTTAGCCAGAGTTGCTACACTGCTTAGTGCAAAGAATTCCCGTGCGATAATTCCATCCTCTCTTTGGATCAGCTTGCTTAAGGGATCAAGAGGGAAGGATTTGAGCTTCATTTCAGCATTTGGCTTGGGGCCATTCATCCATATTCATCCACAGCGTAGTTCACTTCAGAAAACTATGTCTTTTACGCAGGGGCAGCAGTAGCAGGGTTGCACCCTTTGATTTTGTGCTAGTCTTTGAGGAGGAGGTGCTTACTTCCCACCGGGAGATCTAATAAGAAGGGCCTAGGGCCATTTTCCGTATTATTCAGCTATTTTATGTCATATTCAGTCATGATTAATACATAGTTGCAGTCAATTTCATTATTTCTGCAGTGCTGCCTTTTGTACATGCATTCTGCCGAAAACCCTTGCCGGGTGTATTTTCTTTGTATAAGAGAGGTTAAACCTCCATTTCTCTAATATTTGATTAATTTAATCCTAAAATTAGACTTATTTCATAATTTTCTGCATAAACCCTCATTATAATAACGCATTCCTTGCTTCAGTATTTTATGCATAAGCTAGGCTATGGGGTTTGGGCTTACTTGAGCTGCATTGACTTGGGGAGATCTGTTTATATGAGCTAGAGTGATTTTTTTCACCTCTAATTCTTCATGTGAGTTGTATATAATGTCTTCTAAGGGATCCAAGTCCCATTTCTCACTTGTATAGCGTTATTTTCTTAAGACAGCTATTTTATGCCTTGTATTGTTGCATTTCCCCACCCGGGAAGGAGAATATAGGCCATATTGTTGATGAGTTTCTTTCATCTTCTGGTATGATGTTATTTTACATCTAATGAGCTACTCTAAATTTCCATGCTCATGATTTGTTGAAGCTCCACATTGGTAATAACTCAAATTATTATAGTGTAGTTGTTCCCATTTTGGGATATTACAGTGGTATCAGAGCTGCCATCTTGGCTCAGCCTGTGGATTTCAGACCCAATTAGAAGATAAGAAGAATACGAGGACAAAATGATGGATAGGATGAGCTTACTCTCATCCATTTTTAGATCTAAGAATAAAGAAGAAGAGAAATGCATTGAAACTCCAAGAGGGTTTCAAGGAGGAGAGAGTTGCAGTGAGACCTCTAGAAGGTTTCAAGAAGCAGAATAAGATGCATGCACTTCCTGTTCTCATAGAGGAAGTGGAGATCAAGGAGACCACTTAGAGCATGAAATCTTGAGTGGGTATTTGGCAGAATACAAGTGCCAACCTAAGGCTTCCAAACAGACCGTAGATTCTCCTCAGTTTATTCAACTAAGAGAAGAAAGAAGACCCTGCAGCAAAGGAGAGATTAAAGGCAATAGGTTCCTATTGTCTACATTTTATGGGTCAACTATAGCTAGAGCTTGGGCAAGAAAGCTTGAGGCATTCTTCCTACTTCATCTAGTGGTAGAGAGGGAGGCAGTAGAAGTTGCAGCACTGCACCTGGAGGGTGAAGCCAATGCTTTTTGGTTTAGTCACTCAAGCCATACAAGAGTGACTTCTTTTCCTGAGTTCACTCAAGATCTGATCAGAACCTTTGATGGAGAAAGATCAGAGGAGAGAGGGTCCACACCACCATGGGAGGAGACATGTACCAGCGCTGTCACAACCTTGGAAGAGCAGCCTTCTACATCAGTAGTTAGGGAAACCATTACATTGGAGGCAGGAGCCTTTGCAACACTACAAGATGTTCCCACATCTCACCAAGGTATGGGAATATTTCCACTTTTACTTATTGCAGCAAATCTTTCTAAAAATGGTGGAAATATGTCCTTATATGGCCCAGGATCAAACATTGTTGTTAAGGTAGAGCAGCAAGATTGCACTGCACTGTGAAAACTTGAATGGTTCAAGGAAAAAATGAGCCATCATTCTCATGGGCCCTTTTTGAGTTGCACACAACCCTTGAGGGTGGAGTGTGAATTCTTGGAGGATGGAGTGAACTTTTCTCCAAACAAATTCATGCAGAGTCAAATGTTCATCCAGGAGTTGATGCATGTGATAGCCAAAACACCCTGGAGGAGGGTTACAACATTGTCAAGAGGTAGTAGCAAGGAGGCTTTGCCTTCAGCCCCCTTGGATGCTTATGGGTTCAAGATGATCATCGGTGAGATATCTTCTCTCGGAGGTCTCCAAGGAGTTGCATTTCAGCATCCCATGGAATGCAATGAGAAAAATCGGATATGGGAGGATGGTAATATTCTTTGGAGGAGTACCAAGGTGGAGAATGGGAGGAGGCATCCATCGGTGGATAAGAGGATGTGGATAGAGAGCAAGGAGCTGGAGAGCTACTTGAAAATCTATGATACTGGGCAGCAAGAGGCAAAACTGCATTGGCTACTCTTGAGAGAGTTTGGCCATCATGAGACATATATTTTTTTCAAGGGTATGTGGGAGGAGAGAACTTGGCAAGGTACTTGCATCATGGGGCAGCAAGGAGTGTGGATGCATTATGATGATGTGATCATTGTGTTTCCACCACATGAGTTGTATGATGGAGGTATGATGGGGCGGCAAAGACATTTGTTGCTTTGGAGGATTGAGAGAGAGCAAGGGCAGAGTTGCTCTCACATTTTGCATAATGTTGCAATAGGAGGAGATGGAAACATTATGGGAGGAGTCTTTGACATGGAACATGTCAGAGAATGTATTCATGAGTTGGTTGGAGCCTATTTTCATAGGCCAACAGCGCTGTCACTTTGGAGCATGAGCTTGTTGATGGAGTGTTCCTAGGATCACTTCATATTTGATGCACTTGGTGGGCATAGAAGAGGTGAGATTGGTAGAATGGTGGATGGAATCATTTGTCATTATGGTATGTTCTCCTTGACTTGGATTCCCAGGCATGAGAAGGAGGATTTTCATGCAGCATGTGGTTCATTCCTCTTCATATGGGTATGTCATATCACTATGGAGGATTCATCTATGGATCTTGTCACCATCTTGCTTTCATTACATGGTAAGAATTCTATTTTTGCATTTATTGATTGTTCCACACAATATTTGCATGCTCTTACCATTTCTTTGCAGTGCATTACTGTTCAAAGGGGCAAGATTTTCTTTAGGCTCTATGGTCCATTTTTGGCCAGCTATTATGATGGAGACAACCATCTACTGTTTGATTTGGGGCAAGTATGTGGTTACTTCTTATGTGCTCAGTTGACATATTCATCCATATACTATTTACTAGTGGGTGTGATGACTTATATAGCAAACCATTTGTCAAGAGACAACTTGCCATGCTATTGTCTGAAGCTGCAGTGGGGAAGACTGCGTTGTGACCATTTGGGAGACTATTGGCACCTTCCAGCATCATACAAAGCCTTCAGTATTTCTCTCATTATGATGCTTCTCATGATCCTATTTGCTGATATTATTCTTGCCTATATGAGGAGCATGATTGGAGGAGGAACACATGGAGTGGATGTGTTCTTTGGGGAGGAGGATCCCCACACTTTCTGCATTACATGTTCTAAGGGGAGCATGGGAAGAGACATGGCCTCTACAGCAAAGTATGTGTTCCTGTATGAGGAGGGCCATGAGATGGATGGGATGCCTTATGATGGTGATTTCTTATCCATCATGTATGAGATGGTTTGGGCCAGCTTGATTCATAGCACTGGGAGAGGGACCTTTGGAGTTCTAGTTTCCTTCCTGCCATTGGAGGGAAACATTATGGCAGCCCAAGATCAGAAAAATATCTACACTTATCTTAAGTGGAGGGGAAGACAGTAGGATATCTTGCCTACCATATTTAGATTTTCAGCCCACCTATTCTGCATGAGCTCAAGGTGGAAGAGATCCTTCATGAGTTGTCGAACTGGAGGGTGACTCATTTTGTTTGGTTAATAGCTTGGGGAGGAGAGATTCAAATTGGGATGATGAATCCCAATCTATATCAAATTTCATGCCCCAAGAGGACATTCAAACAGCCCATTGTTTCCTCCATGGATGATCCACTGTCACATAGTGCCAGCTATTTGGATAGCTTACACACTTGGGAGGGGCAACTTGGAGATATGTTGATAATGCAGCACCTTGATCTTTGGAGGCTTTCATCTTATGAGGTTTCTACAAGGGAGAAGAGGATGCTCTTCAGTCCTATCCTTGCAGTTGCTTGAGGACAAGAAACATTTGGGAGGGGAGGACTGTAATATTCCAAAATTTGCACACAGCAATTTGGAATATTAGATTTTGCTACTTTCACCTAGGAAATGAATAAATGGGTAAGGAAGCCCATGAACAATAAAAACATGAATAAATTCCACCTTAGTAAGGAAGGAGATCACCTTAGGAGCTGGTTTTACACTTCCAAGTGTGAACAAGGGAAAATTAGATGAGGACATAGTCAAGTTTGACTAAGTCAACATCCATTCTTGAGGAGGAAGAAATCACTCAAGTAAACTAGCTCAATGTGAACAAGGATCAGCCTAGACACACAGATGAGAACAGGATTGAAGATCCCTTGGTGTGAAAAGAGGCATTGCAGGTGGATTAGTGTTACACAGAAATTTGCCACCGTCCCTACCATTCCCCGTCCCGCACAATGGAGGACCCATTTTGTGACCTGTGAACATTGTCATGCCTTGAAAACATCATCAATGCATTCCTCTAAGCATGAGCTTCAATTTCCCTTAAGACATCTCCTTGCAAAAATCATGAAAAACATCTCTTTTTGCATTGGCGCGGGCAGACAGTTCAGCACTCGCGCCAATGAGGAAAATCCTACAAAGAGGCCGTGCCAACTGGCGCTCTGTCCCAAAGCATTAGTCGCACCAGCCAATTTAAGGAGTGTTTTTTAAATAAAGATGGCGGAAGTTGTGTTTCAACAAACTCAGAAACCATTGCCTATCTTGAGTTGGGAGGTTTGGCTGCGGGAGTTCTATGGAAGGGAAGTGGTTTGCCACCTCCCATGGAACCTTCCTTGTTGATAGGGCCAATTCCACAATAATAAGGATCCCAACTCCCTCCTTTCCCATCTATAAAAGCCTGCTCAATTCCATAGCAAGCTAGTCTTGAAGTGCCTAAGCTTTGAATCTCCAAATTCCCAAGAGCCTTTGTGCTGTAAAAGCCCTCTTTCTTCCCTTAAGGCTGACTCAAGTAAGGAGACTATCGTCGAGAGACTCAGGAGAGGTTTGCCCTTTCCCTGGCGAGCTTTGCGAGACGTGAACGACTGGAGACCCATCCAAAGGAGAACACGACGTCAGAACATTGGTTGTAATCTTTCTTCGATTGTTATTTAATGAATGATTATGATTATGGTTCCACTCTGTTTTCGATCATGTTAATATGAGTAATATCCTTTCTGACTGATATTTAGTTGCGTATGCTGGATTTTATGCTTGTATCTGTTTGTTTCTTGCATGTGCAGGTGTCCATCTGCGGAGATCGTGGACGATAGTGATCTGCCAAGGCTGAGGAACGGGAACACTCTCTTCTTCAGATCGTAGCATTGGATTCCGGGTAGGCTTCCATCTTTGGTCTTTTCATTCGTAACTAGGAACTTGCGTCGTAACATTTTGGATTGTTGCTAGACCCCTGCTGGGCTAGTAGGGATCGCCTCTGTCCGCAGAGGGGATTTACCTCATCAACAATTTGGCGACTCCGCTGGGAATCGTCTAGTTTTCACTGTCTCGTTTGGATTGTCTCGTTTGATTGTTTTATGATTTTCCTTGCTTGATGAGCCTTCTGGGTTGGGTTCTTTTGCTGTTTTTGCTTCTTGGTTTGCTTAGTTTACATTGATCTGCTTCTGGAGTAGTTATTTTTTAATTTTGGCTGAGAAACTCGACTGGCGCGCTTTTTAGCCCGACAGTCGCGCCAATTGGCGCATGTTGCTTTTGTTTAGCCCGCGCCAATTGCTTTATGGCGCCAGTTTCATACTTACAGTCGCGCCACTCCTGTAAGGTTTTTGAGTTTTGTCAGTTTTGAACTCTCTGGGTCTGGCCAGTGCTTTTCTTCTTGATTTTCCGACTACCTGAGTGTGTTGGAGTCCTGTTTGACTGGGAATTCACCTCTGTCCTTTGGTTGTTTGCTTTTATCTATCGATTTCACGTTTTAAGCCCTAGGGCATCTAGTGGCTTAGTGTATCGAGCCCTCCTTGGGAGTTTTGGTGTTTCGTTTGTCCGATCGACTTTCTGATTGCTCCTCCGCATCCTCTTAGTAGTTGTTCATTGTTTTGTTGCGATTTTTGGGTGATTTCTTATTCCTTCATTCAGATTTCGTTTGGTCTTGCTTTGGGCCTAGATCACACGGTCCATTGGAGCCTTTGAGTCTTTTTCTTGGTTTTGAGAGACTTTGGTCGATTTGGGATCTGATTGCTTGTGTCATTGAGTGAAATTTGTTTGTTTTGCTCTCTCAATATCGTTTCTCAAGTTGTTCCATTTGTTTTCAGTTTGTTTAGTGCATTTAGCTATCAAACGTTGAAAATCAAAAAAAAAATCTCTTTTGCTTTTGGTTAATTAGTGCAATTGTAATCTTTTAGATTTTGCTAGTGATTAGTGATTTGAATGAAAAGCTTTCAATTTCATTAGTTGCATTAGAGATCTCATTGTTTTTCTTCCGACCATTTCGTTTTTGTAAAAGCTCT
Source organism: Pinus albicaulis (assembly GCA_034641835.2). NCBI lineage: Eukaryota > Viridiplantae > Streptophyta > Pinopsida > Pinales > Pinaceae > Pinus > Pinus albicaulis. The sequence continues at coordinate 160,268,454 of CM076581.1, forward strand.
TAACTCTTCTGTAACTAGTTTTCATCGAACGAAATGTTGGACTGTGGCATGTAGCTTTGCATTTAAGAGTCTTTTGAGACATTACATACGATAGGGCCTGAAACTGAAACCTAATTGAAGATCAACTATAAAATTTATTCAATTAACCTAAGGCAGCATTGAAACTTAACGGAACATATTTAGTGGTCTAGGCTAGAGACGTGTTCCGGCGTCTTTAAACCTAGCAGTTGTCGCTCGCCTTTTGGCTTTAGACAGCGCTAGTACGGACTTGTGCTCCCCATACCGTCGAGTATATAAAGGGAGACCCCTCTAGGTTTTCAATCCTTTATCCACAGGAAGCCGAGTCTGCCGCCCTATACCCGTGATACACCGAACACAGCATTCGGGGAGACTACCTGCATGTACGGAAAGTCCCTTGTCGATTTCTGTTTCATTATTGAAACCAAGGTGTATATTGCAGTTCACGGATATTTGGTACACCCTTTGTGCCTAGTATTACCTGAGCAGTCATTTGGTCTTTTCTGACTCCCTAAACTTGAAAATACAGTCAAGCGCTTGTCCTTTCACACTTGTGTCAAATCTGAAAGAGATAGAGTCATCTTTTTATCGTTTCTCGACTCTTAAAACATGAAACGGTAGAGTTTCTTACTTTTCAATGTGGTAAAAATTAATCACCCACGATTACACGCCCGCTTAGATATTGCTTGTTGACCGTTTGATCGTGTGTCTTAACTCGTTTTCAGCCCGTGTGTGTGTTTGTTTCTTTTTCTCTGGTCTTTTACCACAGTGGCGGAACCTTCGGTTTCGTCTACTGGTAGTCCTTACACGGACGATTCTTCAGAGGCTTCCCAATCCTCTGTTGAACCACAGCAGCCTGTTGTTTTCGAGTTTCCTGACGGGGGACCGGTTCTCGCTGAGCAACCCTTTGGAGGACTAGTTGAGTTCAATTGGCCCTTTTCGGACCCTGTGTCTGAATTGAGATTAGGAGTTGATTTCCTTTCTCTTACCTCGGGTTCGCCTTTTGTTGCTGCTGTATTTCCTCCTAGTCCTCACCGTCTCTTGCGCGATTTAACGGTAGGATCAACCATGAGTGATTCTGGTGAAGAAATCCCAACTTCTGGTGAAGACTATCAGCTCTTCCCACGTAGATTGTTTGAGGGAGACAACTCTGAGCTGGCTGCCATGTCAACAGCCAGTCCTTCTTTACCACAGGGATACAGATCTCTGGGTCAGATCATTTCAGCTGCAGCCTCTATGGGAATATCATATCCTTCTTCGAGGCCAGCTGCTACTACACCCGGGGTGTCTCCTCAGACGCCCGTCACTTTTGTTCCCGTCCGGCCCACTGTATGTGTGGCCGCCTCTTCTCCTGTTGTCTCAGCATCTGCTACCAGGGCTGGGCCAACTCCTGAAGATGTTTATCTAGCCACTGCTATACCGGAGAACATCTCTCCGGAGGAGTATCGGTTGTCTTTGCAACAGCCGAACGCCGAGGTTGGACCGTCCTCCCAAGATCCCTACCGATCTTACTTTTTGCACTCTGCACAGGATGTTACTCCCGTGTATGCTTTCCCAGGTCAGTATGACGAGCACGGGGAGATTTTGCGTCTACCCGCTCCTGAGGCTTATCTTTATGCTCAAGGTTTAACGTACAACCAGGCTTATAACCCGCAGGGACAGCCTTTCCAAGGCCAACCTGCGGGCCAACCTGGCTATCTTTATGATCCACAGGGGCAGCCCATCCAAGGCTACCCTACGGGCCAGCAAGGGCCATTGTACAGTCCGCAAGGACAGTATTACAGCCCTTCCGGTCAGCATGTCCAACCTCAGCCGGGGTACCAACCGGGACCGGCCTATGGTCCTGGGGGGCAAATCCATCCTTCTTTACCCATGCAACCGCAGTATCCTGTTGTTTCTAACGTTGCATATCAGCCAGGACCATCCTATGGTTCTGCTTCAGGTCAAACCGGTTTCCAGCAAGTACCTGGTCCTGTTCCACCACCAGGCCAACCGGCTCATCCAGTACAACCCGGTGTTCCGCCTCCAGGCCAACCGGCCCATCCGGTGCAACCTAGGGCTCACTTACAACCAGGTCAACCTGCGCAACCGGCGCCGCCTGTCTATCCGGGTCAGCCTGTTCACTCAGGTCAGCCCTCTCAGTCAGGTCAACCTGTTCATTCAAGGCAGCCCGCTCATTCCATTCACCCTGCTCAGCAGCCGACTCATTCGATGCCGCAGCCAAATCAACAGCTGCGCCCTACATATCAGGCTCCGCAGGGTTCCACTTTTCAGCAGCCTACTCATCCTCAGGGTGGTTATTATTCTCATGTTCAGTCTCAACCGAACTATAACCACCCCAGAGGCTCTCAGTATTATCCTCCTCCACCCGTTTTTACCTACACTCAGCAGCCAAATCCAAACGCTGCTTACACGGGGCTGACGCCTAATCAGGGTCCGTACCCTGGTTATCAAGCCCCGCACTATGGTTACCAGCATCCAAATCAGTCTGGTTATACGACCTATGCCCCCTACGGTCAGAATCCTGCGGGACAGAACCCGTGGGGGCAAGGATATTCACAACCATCGTGGAGTATGGGTACCGGACCTCATCCTGGGCCTGGCATGACGGTTAATCCACCATTGCCGTTCCTGGCTACCTTGGAGCTGCTGGACGTTTCAAAGTTGACCAATGATCCGATTTTACATAATCCGTATTGGCCTCCGGTTCCTACCAAGATACCAGGTGATTTCCCCAAGTTTGAGGGAAAATCTGGAGAGGACCCCCAGGCGCATGTGATGACGTATCACCTTTGGTGTTCGTCTAACTCTTGGGTCGACGATTCGATTCGCCTGCGCCTCTTCCAGCGTACTTTAACTGGAGCTGCTGCTAAGTGGTACATAGAGTTATCCCATGGCATTTTTCAAGATTTCAACTCTTTAGCCATGGCTTTCCTCACACATTTTCAGTTACCGATTCGGTATGAAGCCAGGACGCACCTCTGGACTTCCCTGAAGCAGGATAAAGCCACTCACATCTCAGATCACATTCATGAGTGGCGGCGCCGTGGTAGACTGATCAAGTTTCACATACCTGATCAGATACTGACTCACTGGTTCACCACCTCCTTTGTGAATAAAATCGCTCAGGATATCGCGATGGGAGCATGTGTGACAAAGGAACAAGCCATCGCGCATGCCCAGTACCTGGATCTTGTCTATTCTCATTCTGGCACGCTTTATGACATCTTGACTGATGCTCCACGGCCCGGAACCACTAAGGCTCCACCTACCCCTGCAGTGGATGGTGTCATTGGTTCTGTCTCTCAAAATTCGAAGAAATCTTCGAATGGGAAGCAGAAGGCTAATTCTTCCAACAATACCTCTGCTAATCCCGCCTCATCCGATTCTGGTAAAACCGCGGAGGTGAATGCCGTTCAGGCCAATCCTGCGGATAAATCCTCCAAGGGGAAAAAGAAGGGCAAAGGAAAATCTAAATCTGATGCCCCGAAACCAGAATCGAAATCTCGTACTGAGGATGGCTCCCAGCGTAAACCGAAGTTCCCTTGCCTCATCTGTGAAGGGGACCATTATACTAAGGATTGTCCACGACGATCCGAGGTTAGTCAACTTCTTAAAGGCCCTAAAGGGACTCCGGCTGTTTTAAAAGAGCCATTTCCATCTCAACAGACCCAGATGGTCGAACAGGCATCACCATCTGCACTGTTTGGGTCTCAGGTTTTCATGGTGAAGAGTGTTGCACCTATCTCTGTCGCTACGCGGTCGAAGGATTACAGCGAATCACGGCAGGCACCCGGGAAGGCAGTTGCGGATGGACCGCCTCCCCCACCTGTCTCTGGTCCGTTGGAAATCGAGAAGCCTACTCTCGAACCCGTTGTGAAGCCACCTGCCAAAGGTGTTCTTCGGAGATCCTCTTATAATCCAAACGCTCGTGCCGCTCAACATTACAGTATTGTTGAGGATCTGGCATAGGCGCCATGTGCTATGTCTGCACTTGAGGTTCTTCAAAGTTGTCCTTCACAACGGAAGGCTTTACTGTCTGCAATCGGTGGCATCGATCCCGCCGACTCGAGCCTTCTCACCTTCGATCTAGAGAATTTCACTCCCCGGCTTCCACATCAAATCGCTTTGGTTATTCAAGTTGGGATTAACGGTCTGAATATTCATAGGGCCGTCATAGATGAGGGTGCATCTACCTGCATTATGTCCTCCGCTTTCTGGAAGGCCATCGGCTCTCCAGCTATGTCGTCATCTCCCAATGCCCTTGAGGCATTTGATGGTCGGGAATCTAAACCCCTGGGCGTTCTCGAGAGTCTAGCGATCACATTACAGGGAAAAACTGTCAACGTGGAAGTGGAAGTGGTTGACGCTAAACTCAACTACAATATACTTCTTGGCCGCAGCTGGACCCATGCCATGCTCTGCGTGCCGTCTACCGTCTTTCGATTCATTAAGTTCCCTCACGAGGGAAAGATTGTCACGGTGGATCAGTTGTCATTTTTCACCTCTAACTCTGAGAACAACGTGCCATACGTGGATCAAATTCCGAATCCCCCAGACAGTATAGGACCTGGTCTCTTCAAAGACCCAGTCCTCATGGGTATCTTTCCCGCACCACCACCGCATACCGCTCAAGTCAACATGTTGTCCAGGTCCGATGACCCCTGGCTTATTCCTATGCCTGAGCAGGTATATGAGTTTGGAGAATCCATGCCTTTAACGCCAGTAGAGATCAGCTACTGTGAGATTGTTGCAGCATCGGATCCTCCACCTCCTCAACATGCTCCTTTGAGCATGGCTCTCGACGTCTACTCCCAATCCCCCTGGCTTGGTCAGGCTGATTCACCTGATCCCCTCCGAGAGACTTTTCCTTCAGATGAGGCTATCATTGAAACTATGTCTCTTGAGGAGCTGCCTTGGGGCGATGGACATCATCGCTCCTCATTTATGCCTAGCTTGGGGGCAATGACTGATTTTCTGGAGCGTTATGCTACTCAGGTTCCTTCCCCTCCTCTTCAAACGCCCATCTTGACGCACGAGGTTTTTTCGGAGGGTAACCTGAGTAACATTACTCAAACTGTTCCGATCAACATCTCCGTTAAACCGGGGATCGTTGAGAATATTCATGTGGGTGTGACTTGTTCTCCCGATGAGATTCAAGTCTATACTGAGCTTTTCAAAGAATTCAGAGATGTTTTCGCATGGTCTTACGAGGAAATGCCGGGGATTGATCCTAGTATTGTGGTGCACGAGATTCCAACCTATCCAGGTGCGAAACCCGTGCGCCAACGCTTACGTCCCATGCATCCTCGAAAAGCCGCCGCCATCAAGGCAGAAGTTGAAAAACTTCTGAACGCGGGTTTTATTTATCCCATCCCCCTTACAGAATGGGTGTCTAACATTGTCCCTGTCGATAAAAAGCAGGGTACAATTAGAGTCTGTGTGGATTATCGCGACATCAATCGCGCCTGTCCAAAGGATAATTATCCCACTCCGTTTATAGACCAGATCATCGACGAATGTGCTGGGAGTGAGATCTATTCCTTAATGGACGGTTTCTCAGGATATGACCAAATCAATATTGCACCTGAGGATCAACACAAGACCACATTCATCTGTCCGTGGGGTACTTTCGCGTATAAAAAACTCTCGTTCGGCTTAAAAAATGCTGGAGCCACTTTTCAGCGTGCGATGTCCTACGCCTTTCATGACATTCGCCATATCGTTCAGCCTTATCTGGACAACTTGCCAACCCATTCGGGTAAGCGATAGGACCATCCTGAGCATCTCCGCCAGATCTTTCTTCGTTGCAGGCGCTACAATATCAGGCTCAATCCTCATAAATGCGTCTTCTGCATTGACTCTGGCCGTCTTTTAGGATTCATAGTCTCGAAAGACGGAATTCACCTTTACCCTCTAAAGGTCGAGGCCATCGTAAATCTCCCATCACCCTCCTCCCTGTATCAGTTACAGAGTCTGCAAGGGAAAGCGAATTTTCTTCGGCACTTTATCCCGAATTATGCCGAGGTGGCCAAAGGATTCACTCGTTTGTTAAAGCAGAACGTTCCCTTTCATTGGGACGAAATTGCTCAGGAATCCTTTGAGAAGCTGAAGACGTTGCTTGTCAATGCTCCGTTGCTTCGTCCTCCGGACTACCACCGCGACTTCACTTTATATCTAGCCGTCGCATTTAGCACCATAGCCATGGTCTTGGTGCAGGATGACGATGACGGTGATGAACATGTTGTTTATTACTTGTCACGGAACCTTCTTGACCCGGAAACGCGCTATGCTCATGTCGAGAAGTTGGCATTAGCAGCAGTACACGCTGTACAATGCTTTCGCCATTACATCCTTTTGCGTACAATAACAGTGGTTTCAAACTGCAACCCTATGACGTATATTCTCTCTAGACAATTACTGGGGGGCAAGTACTCCAAATGGATTGTGATCCTGCAGGAGTTTGACTTGGAGTTCACTACTGCTAAGTCAACTAAATCACTGGTCTTCGCGGATTTGATATGTTCTCTCACTACAGACTCTACTCCCTCACACTCTGAAGACCATATACCGGACGAAACGCTTTTCCTCATCAGTACTCATGATCCTTGGTACGGCGACATAATAGTGTATCTTCAGACCTCGACATTTCGGTCTGAGTTGGATAAAGCTGCCCGCCGTCGGATTCGGCACCAGTCCCAACCCTACCGTATAGTAGGAGATACCTTATATCGCGTTGGAGTAGATTCGGTGCTCCGGCGCTGCCTAAACTTGGAAGAGGCTGAGAAGGTCCTAAATGACTGCCACAGTGGCGCTTGTGGCGGGCATATGTCCGGGTATGCTACTGCCCAGAAGATTTTGTGGGTAGGTTATTTCTGGCCTTCCATATTCAAAGACTGTATCACTGCAGTCCGTAAATGTCATCCATGCCAGATTTTTCAGCGCAAGATGCGCGCGCCGCCTTTGCCATTGCATCTCGTTATTACCGTCGGCCCTTTTGTGAAATGGGGCGTGGATTTTATGACGTGTAACCCTCACTCGGTCGGGGGGCATGCGTATATCATTGTCGCCGTCGACTACTTCACCAAGTGGGCCGAGGCGATGCCTACACTAGCCGCTGACGGGAAAACGGCTGCTCAATTTATATTCAACCACGTTATCGCACGGTTCGGGGTTCCTCAAGCCATCGTCACTGATCACGGTACTCATTTCCAAGATTACATGATGGCGGAGCTGACTTCAACGTTGGGCTTGCGTCACGACAGCTCGACACCATACTACCCTCAAGCGAATGGTCAGGTTGAAGCAGTGAACAAGGTTTTGGTCACCATGCTTCAACGAACAGTTGGTATTCACAAATCCAATTGGCATCTCCAACTGTTCTCAGCTCTCTGGGCATGCCGAACATCTGCTAAGAGTGCAACTGGATTCACACCATTTCAATTGGTGTACGGTCTGGAAGCCACTCTGTCGGTTGAATGCGAGATTCCTTCATTGAAATTAGCTGTGGAGCTTCTGCCTGATACTTCTGCCGAGGAAGAACGTCTTCTGTATCTGGAACGGTTAGATGAAACCCGTCGTCTGGCTGCTTTGGTCATCGAAGCACAAAAGAAGAGGGTCAAAACTCATTTTGATCAATCTGTTTCTCCCCGTTCTTTTATTGAAGGAGACCTCGTCCTCCTGTACGATCAAGCACATGATAAGCTTGGAGTCGGTAAGTTCCAGCCTATGTGGCATGGGCCCTATATAGTAAAGCGCTTTTTCAAAAATGGGGCCTACGAGCTTATAGATTATGAAGGAGTTCCGCTGGCGCAGCCCAGAAATGGGCTGTACCTTAAAAAGTACTATGCCTGAAGTGATTTCTTGGTGTGGTGTGTGTACATAGGTGTGTGTTCTTGCATTTGTGTGCATAGTGTGGTGTGCTTTGTAAACATCTTTCTGCTGATCGGGTCTTCCTGGTTGTGCAGATGTCTATTCATCCATATGTTGGTTTCGCGGATGGTGCCTCCCGCAGTACCAGGAATCTGTCTTCAGCAGCCTGGGTAATCTATGATCCTGCTGGTGAGTTGATCAACCTGCAAGGAGTGTGTCTAGGACGTACCATGAACAACATCGCGGAATATAGTGCTGTGTTAGAATTATTAACCGAGGCAGTAAACCTTGGTATCCGTGAATTACTCGTGTATCTAGATTCGCAACTTGTAGTGTTACAGCTGAACGGACACTATTCGGTAAGAAACCCGTCCATTTTACGTCTGTATCTGCGTATTCGATTACTGGAAAGGAATTTTGACTACATTACATATCATCATATACCCAGGCATTTGAATACATTAACAGATGCGGTAGCAAATTTGGTATTAGACAGACATTTGCGCAATTTGTAAATCATCATCACATGTAAAGAAAGATCCATCCAGAAATAGATATGCACATATATATAGATATCGAAATGTTTACATAGAGTGTGTCACATAAAATTCAAAATATACATAATCGTCTTAAGTACATCCGGAGACGATACGTCTCTCAAAAAATAGGTGTGGTATAAATCCTAAGGGCTAATCCGCATGGTGCTCATGATAGCATGTGACTGCACGCACTAAGCATCTCAGGATTCGGTGGATCCGACTCGGAACTCCCACCGTGTGGCGCTGGTATGCCATCGGTACGTCTGCCAGCCGAGCATAGTCTGGGATCCCGTGGGCAATGCCCTCGAGATTCTGGATCAACTCCTCTCCTCCGGTGCCCTCCCCCTGAGGATCAGGGGCGAGTTGTGTCCTCCGTGAGATTGGAGACATCCCAGCTGGTCTCTCGGGTCCCACATCTGCATACATATATGAAATGTGTTAGGACGAATGTGTATTAACAAAAAAAAACATAAAACATATAAAATCAAAAATATGAGGTCTTACCCAACTCCTCGTCCCAGTCATCTCCTTCTGGCAGTGGGAGATCTGGGTCTCCGGTGAAGTCAGTTCCTGCATAGGGCCAGTCTTCCACTACAATCAGCTGGCGCTGTAACCACCTAAAGAACTCCGGCCTCCAGGACATCTGTTGGCCGCCTCCAGCTCTGGGCATTAATGCTGCCCAGCGAGCCATTCTTGGCTCTCGTGGTATCGGATCTGCTACTGCAGCCCCTTGGCCCTGGAAGATTGGTAAGCGTTCCAGAATGAACGATACCAGGATGGAACCATAACCAAATTGTTTTAGTTTACCCTGTTTGCATTTCGTGAGCTGCCTTTTCATATTGATTGTTACTGTTGTTGCCCAGTCGAACAGTAGGGGACTCATGCATTCTGAGGCCAGCAGGAGTTGGGCCTTTGTGGCCTCGTGCGGTGCCTGCGACCCTGCAGCCCGCGTGATGGTATGTAGGACAACTCTCAATGCCAGATCAGGGATAGTGTGGATATCCACTTTCTTGCTTCCTGATCCCATTTGTGCTCCTCGGCACACTCGTGCCATCACTTCTTCCATCTTCTCCCCAGATGGTCTGCTTCCAGTCAAGACAGGGATCGGACCTCTGCGGGACAATCCGGTGATAAAATAAACATCAAAAACCTCCAGCTCTAATACCTGGTCTCGTAACCTGAACACCTGTTCATGTTCATCCCAAATACTGATTAAATACTGGAGAAGCTCGGGCTGAGCTCGTAGACAGGGTGTGAGGAAGAACTTTTTCAACCCACAGTTTCTAAGGGCATTCATGCAAGCTTGACTTTGGATGGCTTGTTCATCCTCTTCTCCATGCTCTCGTTCTTTCCATTCAATCGCCATTTTTCTTGATTACCTGCATTCATATGGTCATAAGCCCTTGGTTAGATCTCTGATAGGCCTCAAATTCCATGAAATTTGGTTTAAATGTCGAAATTTTAGGCGGATTTTTAGGTTCGGCCGCTGGCGTGGATTTTTTGTGAACATTCGCGCCACATGGTGCGAGCCCTTTGTGTAAAAGAGCCCATTGGCGCGGGTCCGTGCCCGATACCTGCGCCAATGAGCGCAGCCCTAAAATTTTAAAAGTGGCCACATAGAACTGATTTTCAAGGGAAAATTATCAAAAAATGGATGAAAATGAAGAGCAAGGGAGCGCCTCTTACCTGTAGCAGACGAGAAGCTGAATGGTCAACTGGATTTGTCGCAATCACCGTCAGAAGTTTCTGCTCCAAATGGACCACTGTTGCTTTTTACCAAGGTAAATAGTAAATGTAATTTTATTTTTACCATTTTGACATATTTATAGCTTTTTCGACGTTAAATGAGTTTTAAAAGTTATTTTTATCAAATATTTGAATATGTTATGTCGAAAATGGGTTTTACGCTTGCTTGGTATGTGCAGCGGCAGGTTTTTGCGACTTTAAACGATGGAAACGAGTTGTATTTTATACTTTTTCGGACTCGGTAAATACACGAAAAAGTCACTTTGGAGTCATCTTTCAGCTCTTTTCTGACTCTCTAAACATGAAAAGATTGCCGAGGCCCTTGTCGTTTCGATCTCGTTAAATTGGACACGAATCGAAATCTACCCAGTATACGTTTAACCCTTTTTCGGGCTGGGATGGATTGATTACGAAAAAGGAATACCCTAGCCTATCGTGACTAGGAGGTTTTCTCGGATATTGTTTTCTACCTTTTCGGATCTGAGGAACTATTTACGAAAAGGGACCTATGGAGTTTACTTTTCTGCTGTCTTTTCAAACTCTCTAAACATGAAAAGACGTCGAGTTCTCCCTTTGTCAGACTCGTTAAACCCTGATGACATCGGATCCAGTCGAAATGACGTTCTCCTCCTTCCTCCTTCCTAGGACTCGTTAAATGCACTAGGATGGATTTGCCCGAAGGGCGGACTTATATTACAAGCATATGCTATCCCCTTCAAGCTTTTTATCAAAAATAATTGGGGTACTCGCCAGAAATGGTGGGGGAAAAAATGGAACCATCGTCGTTGTCGTCGGCAGTATGTCGCTCTTGAACATGGCACTTGTCTGCATTCGTGTCGGGTTGGGGACATCTCATCTCGTTTCTTCACTTTGCCTCCGTGGGTTTGGATAATCCCTTTTGACCTCTCATCTGCTCATTTCCTCGTCACCATGACCTCTGATCCGTTGATGTCAAATACTGCCAAGTCCACTGTCGTGCCGTTTATATGTTCAAGAGAAGTTGGCCTCTGCAAATATCAACCTTCCTCTGATTCTCATACGATCTTGATTCACAACAAAAACATCATGTTCCTCTGTCTCGTGTCGATGATGTGGGAAACATTATGGCCCACCTTCGATCAAGGTCACTTCCTGTCGACTTCAACTCATTATCCGGGAAGTTGATCTAGAGACTCTTTTTTGGTACCTTGGAGCCTGCATGCCTCAATGGTAGGTTCGTCGCATTCGATGTGAGGTTTTCATCATTGGCCTCTGATCGAGTGATTCTGCGGGTGTTCGACGCCAACTCATTTATTCACACGCCATAGATTGTACCTGTAGTACCTTGAGGGCCATTGTCATTATTGGTGGTTTCTCTCGCATCTGTTAACAACTTTCATCATTGGCTGGTAATCAAACGATGTTCTTGCATGTTCAACTTCAGCTCACATATTCGCATGCTTGAACTTGTACTTTGTTTGGGTCGAGATGGAGCGCAAGACCCTGGATTGTGTCTGTTGTAATCTAGGCTGCGATTGTGGATTATTATCATTATGTACATGACTCACTGACTGGATGGCTGCGACCATACCTGAGTCTATTTATTTGATCCTTGCTGGATGGCTGCGCCCATACCCTGGATCTGGATGATAGCATATTCTGTTTCGGATGGCTGCGCCCATACCACATATATATCATGTACTTGAGATATCAGTTGTATTTTTCTGCGCAGGTTTTCCGACGGCGGGCCTTTAGTTGAACATGTTCTCGTAAAGCATTTCACCCCTCTCTCTCTCGGGCCTCATACTTTAGGGGGCATCTGTTACACAGTAATTTGTCACCGTCCCTACCATTCCCCGTCCCGCACAATGGAGGACCCATTTTGTGACATGTGAACATTGTCATGCCTTGAAAACATCATCAATGCATTCCTCTAAGCATGAGCTTCAATTGCCCTTAAGACATCTCCTTGCAAAAATCATGAAAAACATCTCTTTTTGCATTGGCGCGGGCAGAAAATTCAGCACTCGCGCCAATGAGGAAAATCCTGCAAAGAGGCCGCACCAACTAGCGCTCTGTCCCAGAGCATTAGTCGCGCCAGCCAATTTAAGGAGTGTTTTTTAAATAAAGATGGCGGAAGTTGTGTTTCAACAAACTCAGAAACCATTGCCTATCTTGAGTTGGGAGGTTTGGCTGCGGGAGTTCTATGGAAGGGAAGTGGTTTCCCACCTCCCATGGAGCCTTCCTTGTTGATAGGGCCAATCCCACAATAATAGGGATCCCAACTCCCTCCTTTCCCATCTATAAAAGCCTGCTCAATTCCATGGCAAGCTAGTCTGGAAGTGCCTAAGCTTTGAATCTCCAAATTCCCAAGAGCCTTTGTGCTGTAAGAGCCCTCTTTCTTCCCTTAAGGCCGACTCAAGTAAGGAGACTATCGTCGAGAGACTCTGGAGAGGTTTTCCCTTTCCCCAGCGAGCTTTGCGAGACGTGAACGACTGGAGACCCATCCGAAGGAGACCACGACGTCAGAACATTGGTTGTAATCTTTCTTCGATTGTTATTTAATCAATGATTATGATTATGGTTCCACTCTGTTTTCGATCATGTTAATATGAGTAATATCCTTTCTGACTGATATTTAGTTGCGTATGCCGGATTTTATGCTTGTATCTGTTTGTTTCTTGCATGTGCAGGTGTCCATCCGCGGAGATCGTGGAGGATCGTGATCTGCCAAGGCTGAGGAACGGGAACACTCTCTTCTTCAGATCGTAGCATTGGATTCCGGGTAGGCTTCCATCTTTGGTCTTTTCATTCGTAACTAGGAACTTGCGTCGTAACATTTTTTATTGTTGCTAGACCCCTGCTGGGCTAGTAGGGATCGCCTCTGTCCGCAGAGGGGATTTACCTCATCAACAATTAGTTCTAGTTGACCAAGTCAACAGCGCTGCTACAAAGAGGAGGGAAGCCAGCTAGGGCAGCGCAGTTTTGAAAGAGGAAGCTTCACTAGGAAGTCACCTCAACATTGTGTGGGGTCCCGGGTGAGGAGGCTCACCAAAGATAAAAAGGAGG
>CM076581.1:160281776-160501461 GCA_034641835.2 Pinus albicaulis
CTCAGAAATTAGGATAGCCGAATAAATCACTTATTCACTGAAGATTAACCCGATCATACATCAATTTCGAATTGCATGCATAACACATAACCTTCTTCTACAATTAATTGTCACATGCGGAAATAATATAGAAGCAATCACACATCAAATCAATCACACATTAACTCAGTATGTATGGGGAAAGCCTATAGCTGAAAAACCCCCCAGCTATTGTGTATATTATAATGGAGAAATCATGTAACAATCATAGTACAAAAACTCTTTACAAGCTCTCATGCACTACCTCCCATGCTACACACTATCAAGCTAGATCTAGCAAATCACTTGCTCCAATCCTTAGCCACTTGATAGCCAGCCTCTATTGCATATTTTAATGCTAGGTGATGGCCTCCTTATATAGATAAACCACCAGCCTTGACTGCGCAATCATCATGGGTTTACTCCTCCTATCTATGTGTTGCAAATAGCAACAGTATAGTCACAACTGATAGCTTTACTCACCCTTTCATCTATCTCTTTCACTGGTCTCCACTGAACTGATCATGCACTGTAGTGAACTGAAGTGTTCTTGAGTTGAATAATGAGTTAATATTTAATGAATTAAATAATATTTAATTCACTCCACTCATATCTAGTTGATTAGTTAGTTTAACTAATCTCAACTAGTTCAACTGAAATAAATAGAACACAACTCCACTATTTGTCCCGTTAACTCCTCCAAAACTTCTGCCACTGAAGTCTAACCGAAGCCAACCATGCAAGATGCCATCAAACCCTAGGAACCACGTGATTCCTTGTGTCAGTTGCATGAGCCACCTCCATGACTCAAACTGAAGTGCGCCAAGAGAGTAAACTGCTGTTTATAGTCAAAATATTATTAAGGGTAAATAATATTTGATTTCCATATTTTTAGGAGATCAGTCTAAAAATAGCCTGGGTCCTAAAAAATAGGGTCTCATCTATTTTTACCGACATGTCGCATCCATCAAGAATCTCCAAGTAGAATTCTCAAATTATGTTCCGTATGTCTAAAAATAGACATAGTCTAAAAATAGACTTTGCGCCAGAATTTGCCTGCGGGCCCACTTAGTGAAGGCGACTTCATTTCACTAAGCTCCATCATCTTTCTGCATTCTCAACACTCCCTCTCAGCAAGATATGGATTATCTTCAACCCCTATCCTGCCTCTGTGGAATTCGAACTTGCTCCTGGTGAGCGCCTTCGTCAGGATGTCGGCATCCTGATCCTCCGTGGGAACATATGAAAGCATCATGATTCTCCACTAAACAAAATCTCGGATATGATGATACTCCGATGTCGATATGTTTGGACCTATCATGAATATCGGATTAGCCATAGAGCTTGATGTAGCTCTGCTATCACGTAGATCACCGTAGTGGCTCCAAATGCAACCTCCAACAACTGCAGATCTTCTCATCCAAGAATTACGTACCCAAACTTACTGCCAGTAAGTAATTTCGCCCGCTCGAACTGGGAGTGCCACGCGATCTCCGTCTCAACGTACCAGAACCGTCGCGACCCATGTTGAAAACTCTCCGTGAGTGCTCTTTCCGCCCGTTGACTCCGCCACGGCATCAAGCAGCTTGCAGAAAGCTTCGCTCCATCCTCCTGTCCGTACCATAGACCATATCCCGATGTGCCTCTAATATAGCGCAATACATGCTTGCCTGCCTTCCAAAAGAGCTTGGTAGGCTTAACCATAGCTTGCGAAAGCTGGTTAACTGCATAGCATATACCGGGTCGTGTATTGACCAGATACATAAGCGACCCCACCAACTGTCGATAGACAGTGGCATCCACTACCTCCGCTGAAGTAGCATCCTCCTTCCTCCAACCACCAGGAAGAGGAGTGTCAACAGGCTTGCAGCCTCGCATGTTGAACCTCTCCAGAATCTCCCGGGCATACTTGCCCTGAGAAACCAGTCCTCCGCTGCACTGCCAAATCTCCAATCCCAGAAAATAATGAAGGATGCCCAAGTCCTTCATCTCAAACTCTCGTGCAAGATCCTCCTTGCATGAAAGTATCAACTGCTCATCGCCAGTCAAACTCAGATCATCTACATACAGTACGATGATCAACAGCTTCCCCTCCACCACAATCTGGTACAGGTTTGGATCCGCCTCACTCTTGGAGAATCCAAGCCCGGTGAAGTAGCTGTTTATCCGAGTGTACCAAGCATGAGGTGCTTGCTTCAGCCCGTACAGTGCTCTCTTGAGTCGGCACACATGCGACTCACTGCTGAAGATCTCAAAACCTTCAGGCTGCTCTATGTACACCTCTTCCTCAATAACTCCATTGAGGAACGCAGTCTTCACATCCATCTGATGAATGTGCCACCCCATCTGCGCTGAGAGAGCAGGGATCGTCCGTATGGAAGAGTACCTTGCGACAGGTGCAAAAGTCTCCTCATAGTCAATCCCCTCGATCTGTGAGAAGCCACGGGCGACAAATCTCGCCTTGTACTTCTCCACACTCCCGTCACCCGCCTGCTTCACTTTGTAGATCCATCGCGAACCCACCACTGATTTCCCCACCGGTCTTGGGACAATCTCCCATGCACTGTTCCTGACGATCGAATCATATTCTTCGATCATGGCATCAACCCATGCGGGTTCCTCCACAAATTCCTCAAAATAGGATGGCTCCGTCACGACACATTGACTCACAAGAGCCATGTATCCAGTGTACCGATCCGGTGACTGCCTCTGTCTGCGCTGTGCTGTAGGTGGTCCTACAACCTTCTCTGCATCTCGAGCCAGTCGCTCAGCTTCTGTAGTGCGCATGCGCCCTCTGATGGTTGGCGCTGCATGGGTGGTTTCTTCCACCTTCTGAACTTCCTCTTGTGGCTGATCCACATCCGGAAGCTCCTCCTTAGGAACTAACAGCTCCTCATCTGCATGCAAGTGTAGCTCCCTCTCAAGCGAACACTGCATGGCTTTCTCCTCCCGAAATTTTATATCCCGTCGCACAACAGTCTTGCGACTGTCTGGCACATACACCCGATAGTTGTGAGGTGTATCAGTGTACCCCACAAATATTCCAACCTCAGCAGTTGGATCTAGCTTCCTTCTCGCATCCTTCGTCACATGCATGTAGACAAGAGAACCAAAAATCCGCAAATGGGAAATATCAGGCCTCTTGCCAGAATAAGCCTCCTCCGGTGTACTCATGCCAAGAACCTTATGAGGACAACGGTTCTGCACATACACTGCTGTATTGCATGCCTCAGCCCACAAGTGAAGGGGTAGGCCCTGATCATGCAACATCGCCCGTGCAGCACCCACGATCGTTCTGTTCTTCCGCTCAGCCACCCCGTTCTGCTGTGGGTTATGGGGTGCGTTGAGCTCTCTCCGAATCCCTTCTGCGCTGCAGAACTCCTTGAATTCAGCCGAGATGAATTCACCACCGTTATCACTCCTTAGAGCAATCACCTTCTTCCCCGACTCCTTCTCGACCAGTGCTTTAAACTCACAGAACTTCGCGAATGTATCGCTCTTCTTCGGCATGAAGAAGATCCAACACTTTTGAGAGAAATCATCAACAAAGATCACATAATACCTGTGCTTTGCTGTCGAAGCAACTGAGAAAGGACCACACACGTCTGTGTGAACTCTCTCAAGGATCGTCGTGGCGCGATTATCCTTCTCGTGAAAGGTGGCTTTCACATACTTCCCTAAAGTACACCCCTTGCACTGATCTGACTGCGCAAGGGTGCCCTTAGGAAGTCCAGTAGAAATCTGCTGCAGAATCTTCAAAGCTCCATGGTGAAGATGGCCCAATCTCCCGTGCCATAGTTCGCCCTCATCATCCCGGCTCACCACATCTCCAGCCTTGCATGCCATAGCTGCGCAGTCATCTACCTGCAACTGATAAAGGTTCTGAGTTCGAACCCCTATCTTCCGGGTCTCTCCAGTAGTCTTACTGCGTAGGAAGGCTTTTCCTTCGCTGAAGACCACATCATATCCCTTATCCTCCAACATCGCTACTCAAATCAGGTTCTTCTTCAATCCGGGTACATGCATGACATCCTTTAGTACAAAGGGTTTACCAGACTCCCTCTGAAAGGATACGGTACCGATACCAGTAGCACTGTATCTACCATCATCGCCCATCTCGATGTGCACACCCAAATCTTTGTTCTCCAGATCTGAGAACAACTCCCGATCTCCCGTCATATGAAATGACGCACCGTTGTCCAAGAACCACACCGATCCCATCACACTTGAAACCAAGCATGCAATCAGTGAAAATTCAAGCTCGAACTGTGAAGCCAAGGCTTCTCCATCTGCAGATCTTCCCGCTTGCTTGTTCTTCTTCTTCTTTGGACAATTGGTAGCATAATGTCTGTGATCATGGCAGTGAAAACACTTCACTTTCGCCATATCCCGCTTCTTGCCCTTTGCACCAGAATGAGAGGTTTTCTTACCCTTCCCCTTCTTTGCTTTGGCAACCAAAGCGCAGTTTTCTTCATCAGCTCCCTTTGATGAAGATCCATCTCGAGTAGTCCTCCTTATCTCCTCCTGCATGAGATCCGCCCAAAGGCGCTCCCATCCCGGCAGCTGCTCCCGACCATTGACACTATCTTGATATGAGTGCCAAGCCTTCGGAAGACCAAGGAGAGCCAGGTCGACCATGTCCTCGTCTTCGACAGTCACCCCCACACTTCCCAGCTCATCTCTGCATTGAGTGAACTTCGTGAGGTATTTGGCGATACTGTCGCCCTTCTCCATCTTGATGTTCCCGAGCTTATCTTTGAGCGCCAGCTTCCTTTGGTCACTCTTACTCTGGAATAGATCCGTCAAAGCTTTCCACATTAAATATGGAGTAGCCTTTCCATGCAGGCCGGATACAATATGATCCTTGACGCCCTCCAACAGGATCCTTCGACACTTCGCCATCTTCTTTTGCCATGCTTCGACTTCAGCAGGATCAGTGGGCTTTTGGACATCCGTATCTACGAACTCCTTCAGACCATTATCTTCTAATACTGCCTCCATGCGATCCTTCCATGCAACATAATTCTAACTGCCTTCAAGAGCATATTCGAGTCGCAAACCGTTGAAAGACATTTTCAACACTGGCACCAAGAAAACAAAACTGTTGCAAAATTTCGAATTCCACCTCAAAGCTCAACCACTCTAGATCTGTGAGAACAAATTATTTCTAGCATAGAGATTGACTGCAAGAGGCATTTACCAGACCTTTCACTTTCCGAAGAAAGATGAATCCGGAGGCTACCTGGCCCGCATGCAGACTCTGTCTACCGAAATAAGTTTGTAATCACTGTGATGATCAATCTCTGCTTCAATAGCTCCGATACCATGTAGAATTTTGCTGAATAATGATTAATTATCCACCGAGACTATCCTGATCACATACAATTCGAATTTATATGCAACACATAATCTCTTCCACTCAGATCATCAAACATACGGAAATAAAACAAGCGATAACACATCAAATCATCATACACATTAACACAGTATGTATGGGGAAAGCTTATAGTTGAAAACCCCGCAGCTATTGTGTATATTATAATGGAGAAATCATGTAACAAACTCAGTACAATACTCCTCACAAGTACTCAGTACTTTCTCATAAAGTCACACACAATCTAGCTCAGTTTTGAACAGGTTACTGGTTCAAAACTCACTGCTAATTGCCTTGCCTCTATTGCGAAATCATGGCCTGTCTATGTAGAGATCCAAGGTTCGAATCTCCTTGGCTTGACTGCGCAATTTTCATGGACAATTCCTCCAAGTGTGGTGCAAATCTCATGCACAACTGATGTCGCCACTGATAGCTAACTCCACCCTTTCATCTACCTCTTTCACTGGTCTCCACTGAACTGATCATGCACTGTAGTGAACTGATGTGTTCTTGAGTTGAATAATGAGTTACTAATTATGAATTAAATAATATTTAATTCACTCCACTCATAACTAATTGATTAGCTAGTTAAACTAATCTCAACTAGTTCAACTAAAATAAACAGAACACAACTCCACTATCTGTCTCATTAACTCCACCAAACTTCTGCCACTGAAGTCCAACCGAAGTCAACCATGCATGATGCCATCAAACCCTAGGAACCACGTGATTCCTTCAAGCGCTGCATGAGCCAACTCCATGACTCAAACTTGAAATACCTCAAGAGAGTAAATCATTGCTTTATAAATAAAATATTATTAAGGGTAAATAATATTTGACTTCCATATTTTTAGGAGACACAAAGCCTAAAAAATATGGTCCCATCTATTTACCAGTTTACCAACATGTCACTTCAAGAATCTCCAACCGAATTCCCAAATTATGCTCCATATGTCTAAAAAATAGACATAGTCTAAAAATAGACTTTGCGCCAAAAATAGCCTGCGGGCCCACTTAGTGAAGGCGACTTCATTTCACTAAGCTCCATCATCTTGGCCTATTCTCAACATTTCCATTTCATTCATATGTTGTGACTGTTTCTTCAATTTCTTGTTTTACTGTGCAACCAATATTATGATTACAGAGGGTGAACAAAAGTTGGTTTCATAGTGTTGAAGCTTAGCCTTAGTTGTTCCATACTTTTACAAGCTGAATAATATCGCTTTCCATCATTTCTACCCCATTCTATCATCTTAAATTTACATTTCAACAATTTTTCTAGCTTATTGGTTTTTCTTGTAGGCTCAAAACAGGGAATCATTGACCAACAAGCAAATAGCCCATTTTCTTAATCCATTTCAAAAAAAAACTCTTGATTTAGTTTCCTTATCATATTAGAACATGTATGGGATGTTGAGGATGGTGTTTGGAGAAGTAGATATCTATTGAAATTGCCCTTAGATGCTTTTACTTTATGTTTATTAGTATTGTTTTTAGCTTCTACAATATAGATTTCAGGTTTACTTTCCAAGTCTTTTATTTTCAAGCAAAGTGAGTTTTTCCATTTTCTGTAATCAACATGGTTGTGTGCCATTTTATTTCTGCAAGTTATTTCTACAATTTCACTTTCATGTAGCGTAGTTAAGTTAGCAACATCAATGGATTTTTGTTCATCGAACCTGCACTGTAACATCTCTCACCTACACGAGTATTAGAAAAGCAAAAATATTGTGCATGTTTCACATTTAGTGTCAACCCATATTAAGTTTATATGAACCCCGAGTTAATAATTAAAGGTGATACTCTTGGAGTTGCAACATTATTATTGAAATACTAAGGGTCATCAAGCATCCTTGTACTGGATGATGAAATTTAGTTGCTTCTCAATCAAATATTTGTTGTGTATTTATTAGTAAGTATCTATGATTTTGAATCCTTTTGATATTCTTATTTATTATTACTCTCTTATTGCACATTGTACCATAAATAATTGTGATTCAATTTTTGGGTAGCAAGAAAATCCAAAAAAGGTAATGAGCACCAAAATGGGGTCCATTTTTGTGTATAGAACTTGTTAATGTAGTGATCCCATTTTATTAGAGTTGTAAAACAATAGATTAAGAAGAAAAATATTCTTAAAGTTTTATTGTTGCATTAGATGAACTAAAGTGTCAACTATCTAGGTGTTTCCATATGTTTCCATAGTTACACATCAAACATCTACAATCTTTGATTTCCTTCTTTAATGTCTAAAAATCATAAGAAATTTCTTGTAGTGTTGGATTTGATGTTTTCACTACCTTCTCTAATGCCTCTAAAATAAACTCACAATTTTCATAGTGTTGAATTTTATGCTTATTGAAATTTTATGACATAGTTGACAGTGTTTAATCAATTAAATTTTGAGAAAACATGTTGGAAATATCCATCTTATAAACCCCAAAAACAAAGTGTATTAAATTTTTTTTTATAAGATGGAAAAAGGCAAATAAAAATATCTCAAATTTACAATATAATGCCTTCTCACCAAATACATCACCATTGCAATGGAACTTGTACTTAAAAGCACTTAAAATACATAGTGTTGACGTCTTGGTTCCTAAATTTCAAAGTCAAAATAAGTATAATTTTAAAAACTCCCATAAGACTAGGCCAAACATTGCATGGTTCATACTGAAAGGTGTTTTCCAACCAATATAGTAACCCCATCTAGGTTCAAAATCCGGTTTACTTATTTAGTGTGGCTTTTAAGTGGTTTTTTTAGGCTGGGGAGTATAGTGGTAGTCCTACTGACTCAATTCCATGTCTCCACAATGATAGATGAAAAGTCTATTGATTTTACTAATTAAAAAGAAAGGTATAATTTCCAAATAAAAAACGATAGGAGTTTAATGTCACTTATTGTGAACCTAATCTTAAATTCCTATCTAGTTCCCCAATTTTATTACATAGCTCGCATGTGTGATCTAGAAAATTTTGTGTTTGAATCCAAGTCATATGTCGCAGTTTATGTTTTGAATCTTGTTCATTTGTAGTTTGTGTTTACCCTTTCCCTATGTTTTTAAATTTTATGGTATGTTTTGAGTATTGTATTTTCAAGTTTTTGATTGGTTCATCTATTAGTTTTATGGCACGTTTAATTTAAGTATTGTATTTTTTAGTTTTTGATTAGTTTGTTTATTAGTTCCTCTAGAAGGTCATGATTATATGATCGTAATGATATATATTTTTTTTGATATTGTATTAGTTATGTTTTGATTAAAAATATTTATCTATTTGTTAATTAAAATGTAAAATATTAAGTGAACAATTTTTTATATTTGGGATGTCTTAAACTTTTATTTTTATATCATTTTATTGGGTAAGAGAATTGAAATCTTAGAAAGACAAAAAAAAATAAAAACAAAAAAGTTCAAAACTATAGGCAATAAACTTAAATTTAATAAATAAATAAGAAAAAAAAGGGGAAAAAACATATAACTAATAAATAAGACATTTACCATTGTTTTTTTTAACTTGAAATTAATAATTTTGTAAAAAAATTTGGACAACATTGTATATATTAATACATATAACATAAATATTGTGTGTAAGAGATATTTATTTATTTTAATTTTTACCATTTGATTAATATCAATAACTAATATATGGGGGATGGTATAAATATCTAAGTTACCATTGATAATTGATGAACAAGCTTTAAAAAAAAAATCTTGTTTTTCTTTTATCATATATGTAACATCATCCTCCCATATTTCCCCAAGTTAACCGGTCCATTGGGGTAAACATGTGACGAGAGGCTACTATGATGTGATTCAACTCCCCATGTGCAGTTAAGGAAGTGGAACCGACAAAACCAAACCAATCTGACCTTCCTCAGGAGCTCCAGACTATTCAGGAGGCAACCAACCATTCCAAGTGCTTAACCCCTAAGACAACTTGCCATTTTGCTAATATGGACCCTCAACAACTACCATGAAAATCCATGCATGCGACTAATGCCTTCTAGTCTCTCCAACAAAAAGGCATGTCAGCGATTGTAGAATATTTAAGGAAGTTTTGAGCCAGGAACCCTTGATTCTGAGCCACATTTTCAGGGCTAGGTCTCAGGCCACTGCCCAGAAATTTATGAAAATTTCATAAATGATAAACAACAATGGAATAAGGTTACTAATTCAATCATTGGTACAAATACTTTATGTGACCCCTACAATCCATGACATGAATTTCGTCAAACATATCACAATTATGAAATCTACAGGATGTAACAACAGATCTAAGCATAGGGGTCCCATACTTAACCTGAGCTTCGTAAAGAAGCATTGATGCCTTATCACAATACCTGGATTATCATATATTAGGTCATACATTAATTTCTCATTCATTTGCTAATAAAAATAGGATAAGATTCATACATCAAGTTTGTCATAAAACATTCTCATAACCAACATATAACCAACATAAATAATAAGGATATAACAACCATAAAAATCACATATGAACCAGTACATTTAAACATGAAATACCAAGGAGAAGGAGCTCTTATTAATGAATTCTTAAGCCAACCAGGTATGGGAATTCCACAACCACATGACCATATATTGAGCTGAATCAAATATTTCTTTCAGCCAATCACCCTCGTGACATATTCTAAGCATGAATGTGGGAGTCACAACAAAAATAACTAGGGCTTACTAAGGCTTTACCATATATCCCAGCAAAGCATTCCTAGTCTCGAACCCTCATCAATATAACCAAGATTTACCGTAATCTCCACTGGATCACTAGGCCTTAAACAAGCATGGATACCATCCCAGTTTCTCCACCTAAAACATGAGGAATTTGTCTGTCTCAACCTCTCGGCTTTACCGTGTATCTCGCCGTTACCAGTAAATAGATTCCAAGGCTTAAGAGGTCATCACCCTATGGGTTTTACCATGTATCCCATCCCTGGATTCCTAGTCCCAATCTAGGTGTTCACAACCAGGCTTTACCGTGTATCCCATCTTAGGATTCCTAGGACTTGTGAATAATCCTAAGACCACCCCACTCAACTTCGAATCCATCCAGAAATACTTCTCAACCAAATACAAGAGAATCCACCACACCATGGCTATTTATAAATGGCAAGGAAAGGTTGGAGAACATTGTCACACCTAGAAAAAATCATTCCAATGATAACAAGAGAAACAAAACCACACATGCATGTACCATGCATCCCAAAACTAGTAAGGAAATGACACATGCAAATTGATACTTACAAGAAATTTCGTTGTAGCCGCTTGATTATTTTCTTCCTTGCTTTATATTTTCTTCCCTTTGACTTCTTTGCTTTTCCTTGATCCAATGTTGAAGTGCTCCAAGAAAAAACTGTGTCCAAGTGTGCGAGAGAGAGAGAATAGAGAGAGAGAGCTCCAAAACTAAACTGATAAAAGGTTCCAATTGATCCTCATAAGCCTTTTTATTAAGGAGGCCTCTATTTTCTTCATTTTTTATTATTTTCCTTCATTTTCCTCCTCACATGCAACTTGTGACCTTTCACCTTCCTTTTCTCCTAATTTCCTTTATTTTCAGAAACAAAATGTTAATTAATGCCTCTTTCCTTTCCAAAGTATTTTTCCGTTGCCTTTGCCTTTTTTCTTAGCCATAATAAACCAAATGAACACCCACACTAGGATATTTTTCCCAACATTCATCTTGGAATACGTGTCCCGTGACCTTGGTTATTATTTTTCCTTTATTAAATTTATTACATGTATATTTGACCGGGGTTGTCACATAACCCTCCCCCTTGGGGTAACACTGTCCTCGGTCTTCAATGACACCTACAACCAGAAAAACTACTAAAAAGCAAAGCACATTTCCCATGGAGCTTTATAATTTAACTTGATGCAATATTTACAATGAGCAACCTGTTGAAAAACAAACCAACATAACAACATAACAGCATGAAAACAATAATGACATGACAAACATACTGCTTATTGGAGATTTATAACACATCTCATGGTGGTATTTACATCAATATATGTATATAAACATATCAAAACATCACACCAAAAAAAATTCAAAACAATTCTCTCAACCAACGAATAGAGAAGGATACATAACCTGCATTTGATCTGTCATCATACATACAGCTTCATCGGGCCCAAAGTGCTTCTAGTGCACTTTAACCTACTCAATTTCTCGGTTCCGTAGCATGAGAATATTTCTCTACAAAATACATTGAGGTTCCGGTTGGAATTATCCTTCTAGCTCCACTTGCAATACAAACTATGAAATCACATGATCAACATAATTAACATACTTGTTAGGCAATGAAATGTGGAAAACATCATGGAATTTCACTGTTAGAGGAAGTGCAAGTTTGTAGGCCATTGGTCCAATCATCTCGAGGATCTTGAATGTCCCACAATAGTGAGGTGCTAACTTCACACATGACCTGATCCTTAAGGAACTCTTCTTGGGCTTGATGTAAAAGTGCACTTGTTCCCCAACCTAAAACTCCTTAAACATCATGTTCCAATCACCATAAATTTTCTATTTGTCCTATGCTACCTTCAGATTCTTCCTGATAACTTGGATTTCTTGTTCCATATCTGCAACATGTCTGGTCCTATCAACACCGTGTTCATTGGATCACTCCAATTGCTAGGAGTATTACAACTTCACCCATAGAGTGCCTCAAATAGAATCATCCTCAGTTAATCCTAATACCCATTGTTATAAGAAAACTCACCCAAAAAAAGGTACTCCTCCCATATCCTCTGTTGATGCATCACATACATCCTCAACATGTCCTTCAATATCCTATTTACCGTCTCTGTCTGTCCATATGTCTGTGGATGATAAGTTGTGTTGAAGGAAAACTATGTACCCAAACCTGCAAACATCTCTTTCCAGCATCTAGAAGTGAAATTAGCATCCCTATATGACACAACATTCCTTGGAACACCATGCAACCTCATTAAATTTTTGATAAATACCTATGAAAAATTACTAGATGAATACGTAGACTTCACCAAAATGAACTGTGCTACCTTTGTGAATTTTTCCACCACAACCGTGATGGAATCATGTTGTCTAGATGTCCTTAGAAAACCTGTATTTAAATCCATAGAAATGACCTCCCATTTACACTCTGGAATTGGAATCAGTTGTAGTAATCCACCTAGATTTTTACACTCTTCTTTTACTTGTTGACAACCCAAGAATATTGCCACAAAATCTTCCACTTCCTTCTTTAGACTTGGCCAATGATAAACATTCTTCATTATTTTCAATGTCTTATGGTATCTTGGGTGACCTGAATACGGTTTTGGATGAAACTCTAGTAAGATAGTCTTCTTGATCTCACTATCATTCAGCACATATACCTTGTCCCTAAACCTAACCAAACCATATGTTGTAGGATGATAGTCCACATCCTAACCAATTATACCTTATTGTATCCTATGCATAAGCTCCATGTACCTATCAGCATGTCTTCCTCCCTGTAAGATTTGATCCTGTAATTTTGTCCCATAAGAACTCATAGCTGTTATAGGATTCAATTGTATCCTCCCGCTAAGAGTGTCTGCAACCATGTTCTCCTTACCTTTAATGTACCTCATCTCAAAGTCAAACTCATTGATCGTGGCCAACCATTAGTGTTGTGAAACCAACTACAAAAATAGAAGAAAAGAGATATCAAAACCTTAGAAATAAGCCACCTCGAGGGGGCAACCTCCAATACATTACATGAATGAACAATTCTTGGATGATACAAATGAAAAAACCTCCTTTCTATATATAGGAGTCCATGGGGCCACAATGTAATCCTAGCCGACCTAACAATAATAATGTAAGGGCACAATAATAACAATATCGGGGTTACAGGGGTACAATAATAACAATAAGGGGGTTACACTAACAACAATAAGGGACTATACTAGTAATATAGGGAACTAACATGCCCCTCTCCTTCAAAAAATGTTGTCCTCAACGCTTGAGTAGCTCTGGGTGCTTCTGTATAAAATTCTCATCCTCCCATGTAGAATCTTCAGTGGGTAAGTTCTTCCACTTGATGAGATACTCCGAAATTGATCGATTTCGTAGCTGTCGAGTTCTTGTTTCCATGACCGCTTCAGGTTCCAATATGATTTTTCCTTCCTCATCAAGTTCTGGAAATATTGTTTGAACTGGAAGATTTTCACCTATAACCTTCTTTAAGCATGAAACATAGAAAATTGGATGCACTCGTGAAGAAGCAGGAAGCTCCAATTTGTATGCCATAGTACCAATCTTTTGCAACACCTTGTAAGGACCATAGTACTTTGGCGATAATTTATTATCCTTCTTAGCTTGCTTGAGGGACATTTGTTTGTATGGTTTTAGCCATAAAAATACCCAATCTCCTACATCAAAACTTCTCTCGCTGCGATGTTGATCTGCCTGTTGTTTCATTCGATTTTGTGCCAAATTCAAGTTATCCTTTAAGAGTTGGAGAACTTCTTACTGATGCTCGATGTGATCTTCCACTGCTTGAACCTTCGAATTTTTTCTTAAAGATGATGTGATGGATGGTGGATGATATCCATAAAGTGCCATAAATGGGGTCATTTTTGCTGCAGTATGGAAGGAAGTGTTATACCACCATTCAGCGAGAGGTAACCACTTGACCCATTATGTTTGTTTATCAAATACAAAACAATGAAGATATCCTTCCAAACATTTATTTACTATCTCAGTTTGACCATCAGATTGAGGATGATAAGATGAGCTATGAGCTAATTGAGTACCCAAACAAGAAAACAACTCCGTCCAAAAATTTCCAGTAAAAATGGGATCTCTGTCGCTCACAATAACCCTTGGGCTTCCATGTAGCTTTTGAATTCTATCCATAAATGTAGTAGCAACTGTACTTGCTTTAAATGGACGAGATAATGCACAAAAGTGTGCATACTGGTAAGTCTATCAACTACCACCATGATGACACTCTTTCCTTCGGACTTAGGTAAACCTGTGATAAAATCCATTGAAATCTCCTCCCAACGTTGACTTGGAATGGATAAAGGTTGTAGAAGTCCCGGTGTCTTAATTGTCTCAACTTTATTCCGCTGGCAAACCAAACATTCCGCCACAAACTTTTGAATATCAGATTTAAGGCCATCCCAAAAAAATTCTTTCTTCACCCTGTGGTAAGTTTTTAAAAATCCCGAGTGTCCTCCTAAAGGAGAAGTGTGCAATTCCAGAAGAATCTTTTGTTTTAGTTGGGAATTTTTACAAAGATATAAGCGATCTTTGTACCATAAGGAATCATTTTTCCAACTAAATGTATCAGATGTACTAGGATCTTGCTGCAACTTTTGAATGAGTGTCCATACATCTTTGTCCTTCTTCCATTCATATCTTGCTTCGGTTATCCAATCTGGTTGGATAATAGAAATGGCACAAAACAATGCTTCGACCTCTTCATTCTTTTCTTGAGAGTGCATCTGCAACAAAATTAAGCTTTCCTTTTTTGTAGATTATTTCAAAGTCATAACTCAACATCTTTGTGACCCATTTTTGCTGCTCTTTTGAAGATAGTCTTTGTTCCAAAAAGTGTTTAAGACTATCATGATCAGTTTTTACCTTGAAGTGTCTTCCCATTAGGTAAGTTCGCCATTTCTTTAGTGCATGAAATATTGCTAACATTTCCTTCTCATAAATAGGTTTCTGTAAATACTTTCCTTTGATTGGACGACTTTCAAAAGCAATGGGTCTTCCTTCCTGCATTAAAACAACACCAATTCCATTTTCTGAGGCATCACATTCCACAATAAAGGTTTTTGTGAAGTCTGGCGTAGCTAAGACCGGTGCTAGGCACATTGCCTCTTTAAGATGTTCAAAGGCCTTAGTTGCTTCAGGAGTCCATGAAAATGCATCTTTCTTCAATAATGTTGTTAGAGGTGCTGCGATTCTCCCATAATTCTTAACAAACTTGCGATAATACCCTGTTAACCCGAGAAATCCTCGCAACTGCTTTATGGTTGTGGGAACTTTCCATTCCTTAATGGCTTTAATTTTGTTAGGGTCTACTTTAACACCCTCGTGAGATACAATATGATCGAGATATTCCACCTCTTGTACTCCAAAGAAACATTTGGATGTTTTTGCATATAATTGTTTCTCCTGCAATAGTTTGAGCACCCTGTCAACATGTTGAACATGACCCTTCCAAGACCTGCTGTAGATTAGTATATCATCAAAAAATACTAGCACAAATTTTCTAAGGAAGGGTTTGAAAATGGAATTCATCAACCCTTGAAATGTAGAAGGTGCAATGGTAAGGCCAAAAGGCATGACCAAAAATTCATAATGACCCTCATGAGTTCGAAATGTTGTTTTTGGAATATCTTCAGTCTTCATTCTAATTTGATGATATCCTGAATGAAGATCCGACTTGGTAAAATAAATTGCTCCATGTAATTCATCCAATAATTCATCAATCACGAGAATGGGAAATTTATCTTTAATGGTGAGCTTATTGAGCTCCCTATAATCCGGACACATGCGCCATGATCCATCCTTCTTGTGTACCAATACTACAGGAGTAGAGAAAGAACTTTAACTAGGTTGAATTATACCCGCCTCTAACATTTCTGCAATCATACGTTCAATTTCGCTCTTTTGGAAGTAAGGATATCTATAAGGCCTGATGTTTGGAGGAACACTTCCCGGAATCAAATGAATAGCATGATCATGATCACGAATAGGTGGGAGTCCTTTGGGAGTTTCAAACACCTTGGAATGATTGTCCAAGACTTTTTGGAGATCTAAAGAAATAGATGATTTTGATGTTGGAACTTCTAGTGAGCATAATTGTGCAATTACGCCTCGTTGTTCTTTCTTTAGAAGCTTTGTCATGACATTAGAGCTTATTATCCTTCCCGGCTTCCCTTCAATACCCCGTAATTCGACTTCCTTTCCTTATGAAAAAAATTTCAAGAAAAGTTCTTGAAAATTAAAAGCTACCGTCCCCAAAGATTGTAACCATTGTACTCCTAGTACAACGTCAGCACCTCCCATAGGAATGGCAAGCATTGGACTAGTCAATACATATTCCCCCATGGTTAGCTTGATATTATGGCATTTTCCAGAGCAATTTATAGTTCCTCCATTCGCAACCATCACTTGACATTCTGGTGCTGGGTATAGGAAACAATTCAATTCCTTGGCTACCTTACAATGAATAAAATTATGGGTACTACCTGAATCAATCAACACTATTACCTTTTTCTTCTTGACATGTCCTTCTATCTTGAGAGTTTGAGGAGTGGTAATTCCTGCCAATGCATTACACGATATGGTCAGACTCATTTCTTCCTCTTCTAGGGTTGGTTCGTGGTGTATACCCTCTTATTTTGAATATTCTTGTTCATTTTCTTCTTCCTCTTCACAATCTATGTAAAATAATTTCTTCTCAGCACACTTATGACCTTTAGTGTATTTTCTATCACAACTGTAGCAAAGCCCTTTTTCTCTTTTTTCTTCCAATTGTTGTGGTGTCAACCTTGTAGGTTGTGCAAATCTAGGAGTAGCAACACTTCCCTCTTTATAGAAGTGAGTGGTAGGCTTCCTTGTCGCCATAATTTTACATTCAATTTTTCTTGCCAACCTGAATGCCTTCTCCAATGAATCAGGTTCCAAAATGCTGACTTCATGTTGGATGTTATCCTTTAAAGTGCCTATGAAGAGATCAATCCTGTGTTCCTCTGGAATATCAGTTACCCTTATATTCAATTTTGGAAGTCCTCAATGTGCTGCCCCACTAAACCCTTTTGTTTGAGATTTATCAATTGGCTAAAGAAGGTGTTGCTCTTTGTATCCTCATAATGTGCTATCATTTCCTCCATAAAAAATGACCAAGTGACAATTTTTTTACGGGAGCAAAGCCATCGATACCATACAAATGTATTTTGTTCTAAATGTAAAGTTGCAATGCGTACCTTTTGTGTGTTTTGCACGTTATGGAGATCAAAATATTGCTCCATATATAGTATCCATGTTACAGGATCCTTTCCATCAAACTTCCTCATATCCATTTTTGAAATATGGTGGTTCTTCCCGCCAACATTAGAGTTTATGAAATCACGATTAACATTTATTTTGTTCTCATCATGAGTTTTCTCTACTATCTTTTCACCATTAGGAAACATTTCTTGTATCAACTTTTCCAAACCTTCAATGTCTACTTTTAGATCCTTCTTCATGTTTTCCATGTTGTCTTTCATTTTTTCATCGATCTTAGCTTCCATGTCATCCATCTTAGCTTCCATGCCCACTTCTATGCCATCCATCTTAGCTTCCAAACCATTCATCTTATCTTCCACGCCTTTCTTCAAAACTTCCATTTCATTTTTTGTTGTTCTTTGCGAGAGCGAAATTTGTTGCACTTGCTCTTGTAATTTTGATATGTCATGTTGCCATTCTTTGTCTTCATGAGTCATAGTAGAGTCTTATAAAGGCTTAATGGGTGTTGAATTCTTTTTAAGAGCCATTTTAGAATCCAATACTGATATCTATTCTACAATATGCCCTTGGAATCAATTCAACTTGATTCTTCAAACAAGACTTATGCAATTCAAAAAAAAAAAAATACATACCTTTTACTTGCTTTTGAGGAGCTCGATATTGAAATTGAATTATCTCTATAATTGCGGATCCTCAATATCTGAAATTTAGTCTTGTAGTAGCCCTCTGAAGCTTCTTTCAAATGCCACAGGTCTGATCTGATTTGGATTCTTCAAGACAAAGTTATGTCTAATCTCCCACAATGACCCAATTATGGACTGGTTCAGTAGAGCAAACTTGTACGACTTGACACGTGTCACTGTTTCCTCCTTTGGCTCTGAAATTGATAAACAGAAAACTACATTCCTTGTACTTGCGGCCACTTTTTACAGCATTCCAATCCGATGCTCAGAGAGAGAGCTATGAAGAGTTTTCCACGGTCACCTCTTTGAGATGAAATCTGGGAGCTTGAAAAGACCTAACTTCCACATATCATATCTTCCAAAATATTACGAACCGAGATCTGTACCTTTAAGTATGAGGTTCCTTAGGATTATTTCTCACACTCTAAAAAAAATTTCAGCTTCGAACCTTCATAGAAATAAAGTTAGTGTGAAAATTCCACAATGACTGCTTAGGTTAAATTCAGAGTCTAAAACATTCTTAAATTCCACAAATTTATATCTCTGAAAATATTGTGAACCAAGCTCTGAAATTTTTGATGATGTGCCTCTCGATTTGGCTTCGTGAAACTAAAATTCTCAGCTTCCTAACCTTCGTATAAAAAACGTTATAGCGAAAATTCCACGATGACCTGTTTGGAGCAGCGAAACCCTAGAATCCAAAGCTCTGATACCAAATGTTGTGTAACCAGCTCCAAAAAGAGAAGAAAAGAGATATCAACGCCTTAGAAATGAGCCACTTCGAGGGGAAACCTCCAATACATTACATAAATGAACAATTCTTGGATGATACAATTCACAAAACCTCCTTTCTATATATAGGAGTCCATGGGGCCATAATGTGCAATCGTAGTCGACCTAACAATAATAATTTATAAAATAATAACAATATGGGGGTTACAAGGGTACAATAATAAAAATAAGGCAATACACTAACATAAATAAGGGAATATACAAGTAATATAGGACCTTCTAGCATCTAGCTTTCCTAGTGTATCTGA
Organism: Pinus albicaulis; assembly: GCA_034641835.2. Classification (NCBI taxonomy): domain Eukaryota; kingdom Viridiplantae; phylum Streptophyta; class Pinopsida; order Pinales; family Pinaceae; genus Pinus; species Pinus albicaulis. The sequence continues at coordinate 160,300,892 of CM076581.1, forward strand.
TTTGGTTAATAAATAGATACTTCAATCCACTGTCATGAAGTCTCCACTGTCATCGTCATCAACATAAACCTCCTTCCAAGAAGATAATGTCTCCACATCTTCAAGGCATGAATGATAGGTTCCAACTCAAGATCACGAGTCACATAGTTCTACTCATGCTCATTCAGTTTCCTGATTCATAACATACCACCTCTCCTTCCTGCATATGACTCCACCAATCCCTCTTCTTGCAATCATATGTACACATCACAAAATATTTGTCCGTATTTGCAATATTTAGTAATTAGCACCATCAACAACTACTTCAGATGCTCGAAACTTGCTGCACATTCCTCTGTCCACTCAAATTTCTTACCTTGCCTCTGCAGTGATGTAATAAGATATGAAACCTAAGATAAGTTCCTAATGAAACTCCTATAATAACCTAATAGCCCCATAAATGATCTTACCTCATCCACATTTCTAGGAGTTTCCCACTCCATTATATCCGTTATCTTTTCTGGATTCACTACAATTCCTTCCTTGGAAATAACATGTCCCAAGTAATGTACCTTTGTCTAGAAGAAACTACATTTGCTAAAATTAGAATAGAATTGATGCTCTCAAAAATCTCAATATTGTTGCTAAATTCTTATCATGCTCTTCCTCATTCTTAGAATATATCAAGATGTCATCAATGAATATAATAACAATTTTTTCTAGATAAGGACACAACACACTATTCATCAAGCACATAAAAGTAGTTGGAGCATTAATCAAACCGAATGGAACTAAAACAAACTAATAATTCCGATACCTGGTTTGGAAAGTTTTCTTGTAAATTTCCTTCCTTATTTGTGTAATTGATATATCTTGATTCCTGTCCACGCTTGCTCCCTGTCTATATCGTTCAACCGGTCAACAATTCATTTACTGAAATGGATAATTTTTCTCTTGATGGTCACCTTGTTCAACTTCATGTAATCAATGCACAACCTAAGAGTACCATCCTTCTTCTTTACAAACAATATCGGTTCACCCCACGATGATACACTTGGCCTAATGTATCCTTTTTCAAGCATTTCCTTCAATTGCAACTTCAAATCTACTAACTTTTGAGTTCTCATCATGTACGGTGCCTTTGATGCTAGTGCTTCCCATGGTACCAACTCAATGGATAATTCCACTTCTTTGTGAGGAGGAAACTCTGATATCTCTACTGTAAAAACATCTTGAAGCTATTGTAAGATAGGGTACTTTTTCAATATCTCTGCATCCTCATCCTCCTTACCTTTATCACTAGAAATGTAGAAATTTGAATAATAGATCACTTATTCACCGAGATTATCCTGATTACACACTATTTAAGCTTCATGCATAATACATAACCTCTTCTACAATTGATCATCAATATGCGGAAATAGAAGCAGTCGCATGCGCACATTAAAACATAATCAAGCATACATATAACACAGTATGTAATGGGGAAAGCATACAGCTGAAAACCCCCAACTATCTGTATATTATAATGATAGAGAACATGTAACAATACATAGCACAAAGCTCTCACAGCTCTCAACACTATCTCACATGCTACACACAAACTAGCATGGAAGATGAACAAGTCACAGGTTCAAATCTCCTCCACAAGTCTGCCTGCCTCTACTGCGCAATCCAAGATGAATAATGATGAGATCCAAGTTTGAATCCCACTAGCTTCAACTGCACAATCCTCATTGGAAATCTCAATCAATGTGTGTGCAAATTTCATGCACAGCCATAGTCACAACTGATAGTAGACTCACCCTTTCACCCACCTCTAACACTGGTCTCCACTGAACTGTCCATGCATTGCAGTTAACTGATGTGTTCTTTAATTGATTTATGAGTTAATAATTAGTGAATTAATTAATAATTAATTCACACCACTCATCACTAGTGTATTTATTAGTTAGACTAAATACAACTAGTTCAACTAAGTTAAACCGAACACAACTCCACCAACTGTCTCATCAACTCCACCAAACTCTGCCACATGAGTTCTAACTGAAGTCAACCATGCAATAGCTCAACTAACCCTTAGGAAAAGCATATTTCCTTCTGTCAGCTGCATGTGCCACATCCAAGCATCAAACTTAAGTGCTCCAAGAGGATAAGATAATGTTTATAGTCTAAATATTATTAAGGGTTAATAATATTTGACTGTTCTATTTTTAGCCCGACAGTCTAAAAATAGAAACCGCCCAATGTCTAAAAATAGAGGTCCATATATTTTTACCAACTTGACCAATCATCCATAAATAGCATCCCGCAACTCATAGACCATGATCCATATGTCTAAAAATAGACATAGTCTAAAAATAGACTTTGCGCCAAAAATAGCCTGCGGGCCCACTTAGTGAAGGCGACTTCATTTCACTAAGTTCCATCATCTTGTTGCATTTTCAACAAGAAATATGTGCACAGTATAAAACATACCCTCTTATGCGATCAGGCATTTTTGGTGATGGCTTCGTAACAATTATGACTAATGTTTCCTTCTTCTTACCATGCAATATTCTTTGTTCTCCATTGCCATCCAAGCACTCAATCACTTTATCATAAAAATCCACCCTAATCCTATGAAGATACAACTAGTTCATGCCCAACAACATATTGTATGATCCCAATGGAAGTAAATTAAAATTTGCTAAGGTAGGCATACCATTCAACTTGAACACACAAGCTCTTAACCAATGATTAACTCTCTTCTTTGTACCTATCGCCAACTGCACTAACCAAGATTCTGCATGCACTTATTTATTCAAACCACACTTATCGACCAAGTTAGGGTTAACATAACTATAATTAGATCTAGGGTCATTGAAAATAAAAACAACTTGATCACAAAGCCTACCTTCCATCTCCATTATAGATGACTGATGATATGCATGCATGTTATCTAATGTTGCATAGATATGAGGAATGCTCTTCCCAACATCCCCAACAGTTTGCGCCTCTTGTGCACTGTAGAAATGAGGCCTACCACTATGATAATGCAGAAAATATCTCCTTGCCACATATCCAACACTGCAATGGTCCCATACCACCACCTTTATTCTACTACCCTCCAGGTTGTGACCCATGTCCCTGTCTAACGATGTTGAAATTCTTGTAAGGTGAAACATTTTATTTATCTTCTACATTCTAAGGTCTTGTTCATTTCGGCTGCCATTTACCATTATCTTTATCTTTCCCTTTCCAACCCTGTTGAGATTTTTTCTTACGCTTTGAGTGCTCATAACAGTGCTTCAATTTCCCAATGACTTCCTCAAGCAACTGAGGCTCATCATACTCAATCCAATCTCTAAATGATAATGGAAATCCATTGAAAATTCTCTGAAATTTGGTTTTTTCATCCTTAAGATATGGTACATACTTTAACAATTCCAGGAACTTGGTCGAATACTCCTCATCTGTCATCGACCCCATTTTAGCTCATAGAACTCCTTAGCTTTACTTTCATGGTACCTCCCTAACAAATATTTATTCGTGAAAAGTCTCTTGAATTCTCTCCAACTCAATTCTTTTGTCCTAATGTCCCTAACCCGCTTTAAATCCTCCCACTAGATGGTTTCTTCCCCTTTGAGGCCAAAGATATCTATTTTGGCCTTCATATTCTCCATGTAATCATGCATCTCAAATAATTTTTGCATCCTAAGTAACCATGCCTCAACATCTTCTGGTTTCTTCAAATCTCCATAAAATTTAGGTGGCTTGGCTTTCTTAAACTCATCCAAAAAATATCCCATATCACTCCTCCTATACGGATGATAACGAGGATAATCATATTACTTGTGAGAACCAGAACTAGAATAGAACCTATATCCATCACCTCTCCTATCCAGCATATCCAAGAACTTGTCATCTTTGATCGTGTCATCTCTATCCGACATGTTCCCACCATGAGATCTATTGCCATATGCCCCATTAGTCATATTATCCTGTCCATGATTAATCTGAAGTTGTCCATGTCACTACAGATTTGATAAACTCTGAAGAATGATTGCATTTACCTCAACTTTTTTCTCCTTTGCCTGAATGATCCTGTCTTTTTCTTCCTTACAAATTCTTATTTTTTCCTTCAAGCTTTTCAATGTGTTTGTTGTGTCAGAAGAATTCCCAACACCATGTTGCTCATCTAATCCATAAGGTGATTCTCGTGAACTGTAGTTGACCATCTTGCTAGATGTCTTTGATCTCTTTCCTACAATTATACCATTCCATATAGACCAAAACATAACATAATCAACATACCTCAATATAGTTCTAGGAAGGATATCTCATCTACAAGATCAACCAAATTAGCAAAATACATGTATAATCATAATCATATGAGCATATACACATCATTTCAGCCATTGTCCAATTATCAATGCATGACCATACCAACCACATACCACGACCTCATGCACAACACCTGTCTCCATGTCAATGTATGCATAAAATCATATAAATAATAACATTCATAACCAATGCATAACCAACATACACCCATGATGACCACATCCAACAACAACACCATCAACTTTCACTTGGAGACACAACTACAACAATGACCACCACCATGCATAAACAAGCACATAGTCCCTGACATATGCACATATGCAATGCTAGCACATATGACCAACACATTCTTCCCATCCATTCCAAGGGGTGAACCATGTGTTGATACCGCTGCTAACACTCTCCTCCCACATTTACCCAAGTTAATCGGTCTTCACAGGGTAAACATGTGGCAGAGCTCTGTGATGAGATTCAACTCCCCAGCAGTTAAGGAAGTGGAGCTGACAAGAGCAAGCCAATTTGACCTTCCTAAGGAGCTCCGGACCATTAAGGAGGCAACCAACCCTTCCATTGCTTTAACCCTTGAACCAACTTGTCATTTGTTGATTTTACTAGCTCCGCATTAAAGCCATGCGTATGATTTAGGCCTTCCATTATCCACAGCAAGCATACTTGGTAAAATTTAGGATTTTTCGAGAACGTTCCAGACAAATATGTACTATTCAACAACCCCCCCATTTATTTTTATAATAATTAATATTGTAATAATAAATAGGGACCCTTTAATTTTTTTTTCCAAAAGTCTTAGCAAGTAAGAGTTTTTTCCCTTAGATAATATTAAAGCATATAGCTAAGTAACTTAGGACCAAAAAATTCTCGCTTTATCATAAAGCACATAATCCAAAATAACGCAGATTAATCATAAATCAGAATCTGCAAAACACGATTAGTTAAGCCCTTTTATAAGATAAAATTTAGTGTTGAGATTTTTTTCACTTAAAAGGCCTTGAAATATTTCTTAAGTCGATAAAGTGCTTGTCTCAATGAAACAATCTTTCGCATAAGGAAAAGCCACTCAAAAAGTCAATAAATATACCACACATCACAAATCGCAAAATATAAACGACTTTTGAAATAACATAACCATGACCTTGCAACCTTGCGATACTGCGACATTGCGATATATCAACCTTGCGATATTGATATGTCACGTTATCGTGATATTACAAAGTGTTTAGTCAATTTAGTGTAAGTGCTAACATAAATTATTGACCGAGGGCTAGTAAGCTGATGAAGTGTGATGCACTATATGTGCCTAAGTATCCATTTTCTTACTTCGTTGTTTTTAGTGTTTTATTGATGTTTTGGGTTTTATGTTTTGATGCTTAGTATGCTACTCTATGCTAAAAAATATGAAGTTAGATCTATGTCAAAAAAAGAATAAAAAATGTTAAGCAAACCAGTCCATGGAATTGTTAAATTCTGTTCCTAACTAGAAAATGATGAAAACAGAGAGTCCTAATCCATGGATATTACTACTTCTAAATGAACATTCATGAAATGAAAAGTCACTCAAAACACTACAACTTAATCTGATTCATTTAGTTAGAGATTTGTTGGAAGAGCTTGTGAAAAAGATTAATTCTAATGCAATGAGGATCTCCTAAAACATAAAAGGAAATGCTGAAACAAATAGTAACTTAAAACATTATAGTGAAATCTCATTCATTTGATAGAAGTTTATTGGAAGAGCTTGAGAAAAATATTACTATAATGTAGTAAGGATCTCCTATGAAATGCTAAAACAACTTATAACATTACAACTAAATCTCATTCATGAGTTAGAGGTTTATTGGAAGAGCTTTTGAAAGAGATTAATCATAATGTGATAAGGAAAAACAATCAATAACTCACAATATTACAACTAAGTCTCATTCGTGAATTAGAGGTTTATTGGAAGAGATTTTGAAAGAGACTAACTATAGTATAATGAGGATCTTCCTTTTAACTAAGTAACAGAAAATGAAATGCTAATAACTCATAATATTACAATTGAATCCCATTCATTTAATAGAGATGTATTGGAAGAATTTGAGAAAGAAACTAACTGCAATATCATGAGGATCCTTTATCCAAGAAAATGACATGAAACATAATGCTAAAAGCTATGATTTCAGAAAGTATTCTAAGTAAGGAAATATGACAAAACAAAATTGAAAATGACTTATCTAGAAAACATGTAAAACCTCCTCGAATAGCAGGGGCCCTCTGCTACCAATTTGGTGAAATTCTTCAGCTTCTTAAAGTTGTAATCAAAACAACATCAATGAACTGAACTTCTTTATTGATAAACTCACAAATCTACATCCCATTCCATCTTAAGCTTTGTTACAAAACACTCTCTAATCCTTTCTCTTCTTCTCCTATTTTTCACTACCCTTGATAGGAAAAAACTTCCCCTATTTATACAAAAATATGAGAAGTTATCTCATTAATGAGAGTCCATGAATATCTCCCTCTATCTCTAGAGTTACAATCAAAATAGGAAATGATAAGACACATGTCTTTTTAGAGTTTCAATACAAATAAGAAATGAGACACATATCTTCTTAGAGTTTCAATACAAAAAGGAAATGAGACACATGTCCTCATGATATCATGATCTTCTCCACTCAAATTCGAATTTGGTTTTGGGAGGCCACATAAAAGTCTTTTAGAAGCTTCCTTTTGACCTACACATGTCACAAAACTCATAACACATAAATAGATATATGAAACTATGTTAATTTTCTAGTTTCTAGTCATAAATTTACTTTAAACACATAAAATAAATAACTTTGGAAGACAAGGATCCTAACCCATATATTTATGAAAATGGTTACTTGATGTAGGGTTTTAGGTCAGATAGTTATGAAATGAGAGCTAAATGGTAATGACATAATGGAAATATATATGAATATGGAAAACACTTTTGAGACTCAAAATACCCTCCAACTGAAGTTGTTGCATGTCCTCATGCAACTATTGCAATGATTCATTTGTCCATGAGTTGATCTTTTATGAGTTTTGACTCATATTGATTCGTTCCAAACTTTGTTTTATAATATTTTCTTTTGGCAAAGTATAATACATTTGATTGCAACATTCTTTTTATTTTATTTTTTTATTTTTTTACTTTTTTATGGTTGGTTCTTGTGTGACAACCGTTTTTTTTTTTTTTAGCAATGGTTCTCGTGTAACAATGCTTTATTTTCTTTGTTGCATCAAAGTTCATGAAAATAATTAGAATAAAATATTTCATCAATGAATTGATCATTTTCAAGGAATATAATCTTTTGGATCATGTGGCAACAACAGTTGGTTGGGAAGTATATGCGGATGGAAATGAAATGAAAATGTGTGATAGTGTATGATATGTGGATATGAAATGATGTCCCTTCCCCCCCAACTAAAGATATGACAATGTGAAAAAGGGAGTGAGGAATTTTTCCAAAGTTACAATTTTAGCATTCTAATGAATTACATGACTAAAAATTAGAAAACCACATACCTTCACTTACCTTAAAATGTGGATGAGTTGTGTATACCGAAGAGTGTGGTCGTTGATGTTGTTGGATCATGAACTATGTAAACAAATGAATTTGATCTCGCTTCTTTGTTCTCTTTGTTCTCTTTGTGCCGATGGCAAGATTGAGATCTTTATTGCCACTGATACAAATTGATTCCTCGTCGCAACCTATTGAAATGATGTAGTCTTCAATCGTTACAAAAATTCGATGTACAATTCTAGTCAAGTGCGAATAAATGTGTTGATGTCAAGCATGAAGAGAAGTCATTGGATTACCGACCATTGATGAATTTCGTTAACTAATGCGAGGCAAACTCACCATTAATGTCAATGAGTGCCAAGGTACCTAAGTACATCTTGCAAAGTGTGAATAGATGGGATAATGTCAAGCTACTTGCAAGATCCTATGACGATCAAGGGACATTGATGTATTCTCATGATTTTCAGCAAGAGAACTTGTCATTAATACATTCAAGCCTCAAGGTACTATTAAGGGCTCTAGTCTTGGACCTATATAATGTGCCGAAGTCGATAGGCCAAGACTTGTTAGAAGGGAGACCTTAAGGAATCCTCCATCAACTAACGCGAGCATGAAAGAATAATTTTTCAAGGAATATGGATGAATTTTTTTTGAGTAAAGGATCAAGGTTTATTTGACTGTAATGAAAATGGAAATGAAATTAATCAGCCTTTGTAGAGGAGCTGAATGGGTTTTTATTGCTAAGTTTATGAAAGCATGGAAGGAAAATATAATGACTAGGGAAAATAAAACGAGCAAAGAGGGGAAATTGAGATGAGGATTTTATTGAATGACTAAGTAGAAATGCAATGGCGAAATGTAAAGGGAAATGAGGTGAATGTTTTATTGACTTAGAAGCAGTGGATGCAATGGAGATACTCGACATCTGAAAGGCTTTCAAGTGTTGGATCTGATTTGCATTAGCATGTGCTCATGCATTGATATTTCTTTCTTTGTTGCCGATCTTCTTGTAAAAGAAATGTAGTCTCTGAGAGAGACACTATTCGCTTGTAGTCATTTGTCCTTCCTCCCGGAACCCTGCAAAATAAAACTAGTACTTCTTCTCGCAATGGAATGTAAGATTATCAAAAGAGAGAGGTGATCAATCTCTCCGGGTTGTGATATTTACACAAAAAAACCGAGAATTGGTACTAATAAAACAAGTTTACGAAGAAAAACCAAAAATAATTTATACACTGCTTTCGAAATTAGTGCCTCAAGTTACCCGTTGTAGTCTTTTCAAAAATTTCCTTTTAGTCTTTACTATTTCCAACTTTGATGATATTTTTTCTCATTATGTATATCTCTTCGAAATATTTCCAACGTACGCTTTGAATCGTCAAAATCCCGATGTTGGATGAGAAATTTAGGCTAGTTTAAAATTTGGGTGAAACAATGAAGTTTTCCCTACATACATAATTGATGTTTAGCTACGTAATGTGCACCGTTCCGTTGCTAAAATCTTGAAAGGAAAGTTAAGTAGCTAGCTTTTATGCAAATAATCCAGCCCTTTGACATTTAAATCAACCAGATTCCTCAAGGAAAACGAACAATACCCTACTTATTTTATTGATGCATTTTTATTTTTTATTTTTTTTATTTTTTATTTATTTTTTTATTTTTTTATTTTTTTTATGAACAAAAAATCCATCACTCGTGAATACTAATATTTGAGTCTTCATAGAACATGTTTCCCTTCACAAATAAAATGAAAACTTCGTAACAAACTGTTGTGTCCAAGAATAACCCCCCCTTCTTATTTAATATTAGTAATAATACTAAATAAGAGGGGACCCTTAGTCAAAAAAATCCAAAAAATTAATTAGTATTTATTTCCTTTATTTATTTCCTTTCTCAAATAAAACTTACTATCATAACTTAGGGAAATCCCTTTGAAAATCTTTAAAATAAACCTAAGTTTATGATAGATCAAAACATAATCTTTCTTTGAAGAAAAAATACCGCATCCATCGCAAAAAGTGGATATTCTTTGTAAAAAGCGTAATCTTTTAAAATTGTGATTCCGTGATATTGCGATAGCGCGATCCCAAAGAACTATACATTAAAGTACCGATCACAAACCACATATCGTAAAAAAGTTATTTAATAATTTATATTTTTGTGAAATTACTATTTCACGAATTTGTGATATTGTGATTTCGTGATGATATTAGATTGCGATTTATGGATGTTGCGATTTGCGTATTATTGCGATCTGCTGATATCATGATTTTGCGATATTGCATGCAAAGAAATCGCAGATTCTTCTAAGCACGTTGTCCAAAGTAAATCTTTTTCATAAATAAATATCCGTTATGCGCTTTGATGTCAAAAATTAATGAATGGATTGTTAATCATTGATGGAAAAGATTTTGTTTTGATTGAAAGGTTGTTTTCACATTTAAAATAATATTTTTCTATCCGCCTTCTGCATTTAAAACTATCCCGTCACCTTCTCATATCATTACTCTCACTTAATTCATAACACCGCAGCGCGAAGTGAGCAGAAGACAATACAAAGCATTCACAGAGCATTATGGGTAAGAAAGAGAAAGTTCCAAGTGGTGAAAACAAAGAGATGAGCTTCCTTATACGCAGTACACTACTTGCAACAAGGACGCCGATCACCACTTGGAAGGGGATGTATAATTTGCTCGAAGAAGAAAATCAGTGGTAATGGAAGTCGCGGCTACCGGCAGATCAAGTAATTCCTCCGAAGCGTCTCTTGGCAGACTGGCTTGTTCATTTCTCGTACGTAATAACAAAGAAGACTCGAGAATTCTTCCGACATGACGGATATGGTAAAATGGGTGCCGGATAACACCGATATTTCGTACAGAAATTTAGAACTCCAGACAAGTGTTGAAAATGCAACAAGATGATGGAGCTTAGTGAAATGAAGTCGCCTTTCACTAAGTGGGCCCGCAGTGCTATTTTTTGGCGCAAAGTCTATTTTTTGTACTCATGTCTATTTTTAGACATATGGAGCATGGTCTAGGAGTTGCGTATGCTATTCTTGGATGATTGGTCGCAGTTGGTAAAAATAGATGGACCTCTATTTTTAGACATATAGTTTAAGTCTATTTTTAGACTTCATTCTAAAAATAGTTCAAACAAATATTATTAGCCCTTAATAATATTTGGACTCTAAACTCCGCCTTATTCTCTTACATCACTTCAAACTTGGAGCTACGGGATGTGGCCCATGCATCCGACGGCATGGAATTATGCTATTCCTTGGGGTTTGGTGAGCTCATGCATGGTTGACTTCGCTAGAACTCCGCAAGCGTAGTTTGGTGGAGTTGATGAGACAGCTTGGTGGAGTTGTGTTCTGCTTAACTTAGCTTGAACTAGTTGTGATTAGTTTAACTAGCTAATCAACTAGTGATGAGTGGAGTGAATTAAATATTATTTAATTCACTAATTATTAACTCATTATTCAACTCAAGAACACATCGCTCACTACTTGCATGGACAAGCTCAGTGGAGACCAAAGGAAGAGGTAGATGAAAGGGTGAGTTTGCTATTAGTTATGCATAACAAGCTAGCATGAGATTTGCACAAGACTTTGGAGGAGATTGCCAATGATGATTGCGGCAGTTTGGAGCCAAATGGAGATTCGAACTTGAATCTCTCTCATTAGACCCAGCCTTGATTATGAAATAGAGGCAGTAATTAGTGGATGAGTTTTTGAACCCGTGACTTGTTCAAAACCAAGCTAGTTTGTGTGTAATCTTTTTGGAGACAAGATCGTAGTACTTGTGAGGAGAATTGTATCGAGATTGTTACATGTTTTCTTTCTATTATAATATAAAAATAGCTGGGGGTTTTAAGCTATAAGCTTTCCCATTACATATTGTGTTTATGTGCGCATGCGACTCGTTTCTATTTCCGCAAATTGATGATTGATTGTAGAAGAGGTTATATGTTATACATGAATTCGAATTAATGTATGATCGGATAATCTCGCGATAAATCTTCATTATTCTAAGCAAATTTATACATGGTATCGTAGCGTAATTGATCATCGGGATCTATTGTAGTGATTACAATATTATTTCGGTAAACAGAAAGTCCGTAACGGGCCAGTAGCTCTGGATCCATCCTTTCTCCTCGAAAGGTGATATATCCAAGAATGTCCTTTACAGCCCATCTCTCGTGCTAGAAATAATTTGTTCTCACGTATCCGGTATGCGCTGAGTTTTTGAGTTTGGAATTCGAATTTTGGCAAAATAGCTTGTTTTCTTGGTGCCGAGAGTTGAAAATGAGCTCATCAGCTTAAGTACCTCGAATATGCTCTTGAAGGCGCTCACTATGTTGCATGGAAAGATCGCATGGAGGGCGTATTAGAAGATAATGGACCGAAGGAGTTCGGAGATACGGATGTCCAAAATCCCACCGATCCCCGCCGAAAGTCGAGGCTTGGCAAAAGAAGATGGCGAAATGTCGAAGGATTCTGTTGGAGGGCGTAAAGGATCACATTGTATCCAGCCTGCATGGAAAAGCTTCTCCATATTTGATGTGGAAAGCGTTGACAGATCTATTCCAGAGTAAGAGCGACCAAAGGAAGCTGACGCTCAAGGATAAGCTCAGAAACATTACTATGGAGAAAGGCGACAGTATCGCCAAATACCTCACGAAGTTCACTCAATGCAGAGATGAGTTGGGAAGTGTGGGGGTGACTATCGAAGAAGAGGATATGGTAGACCTGGCTCTCCTTGGTCTTCCGAAGGCTTGGCATTCCTATCAGGACTCTGTCAATGGTCGGGAGAAGTTGTCGGGATGGGAGCGACTTTGGGCGGATCTCATGCAAGAGGAGATAAGGAGGACTACCACGGACGGATCTTCATCAAAGGTATCTAATGAAGAAAATTGCGCTTTGGCTGCCAAAGCAAATAAGGGGAAGAGCAAGAAGGCTTCTCAGTCTGGTGTGAAAGGCAAGAAGCAAGACATGTCCAAGGTGAAGTGTTTTCACTGTCACCAGCACGGACACTATGCCACAAATTGTCCGCAAAAGAAGAAAAATAAGAACGCTGCTGGATCTGCAGCGGGAGAGGCATTGGCTTCTCAATTCGAACTGGTTTTTTCACTGATTTCATGCTTGGTTTCAAGTGTGATGGGATCAGTATGGTTCTTGGACAGTGGTGCGTCATTTCACATGACCGGAGATCGAGATTTGTTTTCAGATCTGGAGGAAAAAGATCTTGGAGTGCACATCGAGATGGGCGATGATGGCAGATACAGTGCAACCAGTATCGGTACCATTTCCTTTGAGAGGGAGTCTGGTAAACCCTTTGTATTGAAGGAAGTTTTGCATGTTCTAGGATTGATGAAGAATCTGATCTCTGTGGCTATGTTGGAAGACAAGGGGTATGATGTGGTCTTCAGCGAAGGAAAATCCTTCCTGCGCAGTAAGACTACTGGTGAGACCCGGAAGATAGGGGTTCGAGTCAAGAACCTTTATCAGTTGCAAGTAGATGGCTGCGCAGCAATGGCATGCAAGGCGGGAGAAGTGGTGAGTCGGGATGATGAGGGCGAACTGTGGCACAGGAGATTGGGCCACCTTCACCATGGAGCTTTGAAGATACTGCAGCAGATTTCTACTGGGCTTCCTAAGGGCACTCTTGCGCAATCAGATCAGTGCAAGGGGTGTACCTTGGGAAAGTATGTGAAAGCCACCTTTCACGAGAAGGATAGTCGCGCCACGACGATCCTTGAGAGAGTTCACACAGACGTGTGTGGTCCTTTCTCAGTTGCTTCGACAGCAAAGCACAAGTATTATGTGATCTTTGTTGATGATTTCTCTCGAAAGTGCTGGATCTTCCTCATGCAGAAGAAGAGCGATACATTCGCGAAGTTCTGTGAGTTTAAAGCACTGGTCGAGAAGGAGTCGGGGAAGAAGGTGATTGCTCTAAGGAGTGATAACGGTGGTGAATTCATCTCGGCTGAATTCAAGGAGTTCTGCAGCGCAGAAGTGATTCGGAGAGAGCTCATCGCACCCCATAACCCACAGCAGAACGGGGTGGCTGAGCGGAAGAACAGAACGATCGTGGGTGCTGCACGGGCGATGTTGCATGATCAGGGCCTACCCCTTCACTTGTGGGCCGAGGCATGCAATACAACAGTGTATGTGCAGAACCGTTGTCCTCACAAGGTTCTTGGCATGAGTACACCGGAGGAGGCTTATTCTGGCAAGAGGCCTGATATTTCCCATTTGCGGATTTTTGGTTCTCCTGTCTACATGCATGTGACGAAGGATGCGAGAAGGAAGCTGGATCCAACTGCTGAGGTTGGAATATTTGTGGGGTACACCGATACACCTCACAACTGTCAGGTGTATTTGTCAGACAGTCACAAGACTGTTGTGCGACGGGATATAAAATTTCAGGAGGAGAAAGCCATGCAGTGTTCGCTTGAGAGGGAGCTACACTTGCATGCAGATGAGGAGCTGTTAGTTCCTAAGGAGGAGCTCCCGGATGTGGATCAGCCACAAGAGGAGGTTCAGGAGGTGGAAGAAACCACCCATGCAGCGCCAACCATCAGAGGGCGCATGCGCACTACAGAAGCTGAGCGACTAGCTCGAGATGCAGAGAAGGTTGTAGGACCACCTACAGCACAGCGCAGACAGAGGCAGTCACTGGATCGGTACACTGGATACATGGCTCTTGTGAGTCAATGTGTCGTGACGGAGCCATCCTCTTTTGAGGAAGCTGTGGAGGAACCCGCATGGGTTGATGCCATGATCGAAGAATATGATTTGATCGTCAGGAACAGTGCATGGGAGATTGTCCCAAGACCGGTGGGGAAATCAGTGGTGGGTTTGCGATGGATCTACAAAGTGAAGCAGGCGGCTGACGGGAGTGTGGAGAAGTACAAGGCGAGATTTGTCGCCCGTGGCTTCTCACAGATCGAGGGGATTGACTATGAGGAGACTTTTGCACCTGTCGCAAGGTACTCTTCCACACGGACGATCCTTGCTCTCTCAGCGCAGATGGGGTGGCACATTCATCAGATGGATGTGAAGACTGCGTTCCTCAATGGAGTTATTGAGGAAGAGGTGTACATAGAGCAGCCTGAAGGTTTTGAGATCTTCAGCAGTGAGTCGCATGTGTACCGACTCAAGAGAGCACTGTACGGGCTGAAGCAAGCACCTCGTGCTTGGTACACTCGGATAGACAGCTACTTCACCGGGCTTGGATTCTCCAAGAGTGAGGCGGATCCAAACCTGTACCAGATTGTGGTGGAGGGGAAGCTGTTGATCATCGTACTGTATGTAGATGATCTGATTTTGACTGGCGACGAGCCGTTGATACTTTCATGCAAGGAGGATCTTGCACGAGAGTTTGAGATGAAGGACCTGGGCATCCTTCATTATTTCCTGGGATTGGAGATTTGGCAACGCAGCGGAGGACTGTTTGTTTCTCAGGGCAAGTATGCCCGGGAGATTCTGGAGAGGTTCAACATGCAAGGCTGCAAGCCTGTTGACACTCCTCTTCCCGGTGGTTGGAGGAAGGAGGATGCTACTTCAGCGGAGGTAGTGGATGCCACTGTCTATCGACAGTTGGTGGGGTCGCTTATGTATCTGGTCAATACACGACCCGATATATGCTATGTTGTTAACCATCTTTCGCAAGCTATGGTTAAGCCTACCAAGCTCTTCTGGAAGGCAGGAAAGCATGTATTGCGTTATCTTAGTGGCACCTCGGGATATGGTCTATGGTACAGACAGGAGGATGGAGCGAAGCTTTCCGGCGTCACTGATGCAGATTGGGCAGGGAGCCCAACGGACCGAAAGAGCACATCTGGAGGAGTTTTCAGCATTGGATCGACAGCAGTTTCCTGGTACAGCAAGAAGCAAAGATCCGTGGCACTCAGTTCAGCAGAGGCCGAGTACATGGCAGCAAGCTTGGCTACATGTGAGGCTATTTAGATGAGGAAGATCCTCGTTGGATTGTTCGGGTTGCACTTGGAGCCTACTGTGATTTATTGTGATAACCAGAGTTGCATTAAACTCTCGGCTAATCTAGTATTTCATGATAGATCCAAACACATCGACATCAGGTACCATCATATCAGAGATTGTGTTCAGTGGAGAATCATGTTACTTTCATATGTTCCCACGGAGGATCAGGATGCTGACATCTTGACGAAGGCGCTCACCAGGAGAAAATTCGAATTCCACAGAGGTAGGATAGGGGTTTTAGATAATCCATATCTTGTTGAGAGGGAGTGTTGAAAATGCAACAAGATGATGGAGCTTAGTGAAATGAAGTCGCCTTCACTAAGTGGGCCCGCAGGCTATTTTTGGCGCAAAGTCTATTTTTAGACTATGTCTATTTCTAGACATATGGAGCATGGTCTAGGAGTTGCAGTATGCTATTCTTGGATGATTGGTCGAGTTGGTAAAAATAGATGGACCTCTATTTTTAGACATACAAGTCGAAGTCTATTTTTAGACTGCCTGTCTAAAAATAGGTCAGTCAAATATTATTTACCCTTAATAATATTTGGACTATAAACTTCAGTTTATCCTCTTGCAGCACTTCAGTTGGAGCTACGGATGTGGCCCATGCACCTGACAGAAGGAATTACAGTATTCCTAGGGGTTTGGTGAGCTCATGCATGGTTGACTTCAGTTAGAACTCAAGTGGCGCAGTTTGGTGGAGTTGATGAGACAGTTGGTGGAGTTGTGTTCAGGTTAACTTAGTTGAACTAGTTGTATTTAGTTTAACTGGATAATACACTAGAGATGAGTGGGGTGAATTAAATATTATTTAATTCACTAAATATTAACTCATTATTCAACTAAAGAACACATCAGTTGACTGTAGTGCATGGACAGTTCAGTGAAGACCAGTGGAAGAGGTAGATGAAAGGGTGAGTTTGCTATTAGTTGTGACATTAGTTGTGCATGAGATTTGCACAAGCATTGGAGGAGATTGCCCATGAGGATTGCGCAGTTGAAGCCAAGGAGATTCGAACTTGGATCTCTCATTGAACCAACTTGGATTGCGCAGTAGAGGCAGGCAATTAGTGGATGAGTTTTGAACCTGTGACTTGTTCAAAACCAAGCTAGTTTGTGTGTAACTTTTGGAGACAGTACTGAGTACTTGTGAGGAGTATTGTACCGAGATTGTTACATGTTTCTCTTCTATTATAATATACAAATAGCTGGGGGTTTTCAGCTATAAGCTTTCCCCATTACATATTGTGTTTATGTGCGCATGCGACTGTTTCTATTTCCACAAATTGATGATTGATTGTAGAAGAGGTTATGTGTTATACATGAATTTGAATTAATGTATGATCAGGATAATCTCAGTGGATAAATCTTCATTATTCAGCAAATTTCTACAAGCCCTGTTGTTTTGAGAAGAAGAATGCTTCAAGAAGGCCTCCATTTGCCCATTTTATTCCTTCAAAACCTCATTTTTCATCCCTTTTTTCCCCTCACAATTTTCCCCTAAAAATCCCTCATTAACCCTCCAAGTCATCCTAACTCCCCTTTTAAGCCTCATAATATCCTTTATCTGGTTTAAAAACCCCTTATTCCCTCTACCGGAACCCTCCTTTTGGCCTTAAAAAGCACTTAATTTAAGCCAAAATCCCCTTTTTACATTTGAGATCTTAAGCCCCTTTCGGCCAGCCCCTTGACCACTTCCCCACATAGGACCCACGCCCGAGACCAGGCGCTAAAGTCCCGGGCGCCAATCTCAATCGGAATGTTTGTTGAAAGCATTTCCCTTTGTTAATGGTAAATCTCCAATGCGATTGGGTTTTGTTCTGTATAGCCGCAGAAGCAATATTGGTCGTTGATCTATGTAGATCTAACGGCCAGCGCTAACAACACACTCCGCCATCGCCCCTATCCATTTACCCTTCCGATCATATATGAGCTGTCGATTTTTTTCCAGATCAGACGGCGGGCGCACAATCGCAAATCGCAAAGCGCCCAATCTCGTGCTATTGATCCTCCCGATTTGCGAGCCCCAATTAGATCGTGACCGTTCATCCTTTCAGATCCAATGGTTAGGATCATCTCCACCAACCATATAACTCCCCCCCCCCCTCGATCAATCTCCATCGTCAATCTTGTCTGGATCCAACAGTCCACATGTAATTACATCATCAATATTTCGGTGTTTCGCCCCCCTGCCTACCTTCGATGCGATTAGATCTCCATCGTTGATCTCTGTAGATCCGACGGCCCTCATTCTTTTCACTTGTTCACATACCCCTCAGCCTTCCCGCTCCCTCTCTTAATCTTGACCATCCATACCGTAGATCTAACGGTTGATATTCAATCTGCCTTTGATCCTACCCTACCTTACCGACCGCACACTTTCCCATATCGCGCTCTATCCTCAGCCGTCAGATCTTGTCACACCACATCCAACGGCCAACACGCATATCACGTTATTTCGGCATTCAAGCTTTAACGCTTCAAAATCATGCGATGAAAGAAGTTTTTGAGAGGACATGTGTCTAGCAGTGACACATATCGTGTTTTTTCTGAGAATTTTCCAAACCACCCTAAGGCCACGCGACATCAGTGGTTTTTCTTCTAAAACCACCTTCCTCCTCTTTTCTCCCGCAACATCCATCATTTAATCATAGCCGCTCGTTGACTTAATCCAAAGGTCCATATTGTATCGCGTCTCCCATCCATTATCATTCATCGGAGCCTCCATAGAGTTTTATCTGACGATCCCCGCCGTTGATCTCCACCCGAGATCCAACGGTTCACATTTAATCGCCCTCCGCCTTTCGGGTCCCACCATTTAATGGCCCACTACCATACATTTTACCCATTTTTCTTTGTAATCCGCCCAAACCTTAGACTTTAGTGTTTTGCACTAAAACCTATTTTCTTCCGTTTAACTCCTTCAACCTTCCTCCACGGTAAATCTTAACCGTTGATCATCATCTGTCTATCTAATCGGACGGTCCACGACCCTCTCTGCACCAAAGCTCCGGCAGTTCCTCCTTTCACCATTTTGCAGATATTTCCATGGGTTTTTCACCTGCATCCATCATTTCTACCACCATTCCACAGGCCTCCACAACATCCTTCCACCACTCCCCTGGGTTTTATAACAGATTTTTCATGTTCTTGCAGGGTTTATAGAGTGAGAAATCCACTCTGTCTCCATAATCACAGTCACTGTGATTATGAGCGCCAATATAACCATTACAGCAAGAAGCAAAGTGTATCAGTAAAGGGAATTAAAGGGATTTAATCTTGCGATTGAAGATTAATGATTATAATCCCGTGTCCAAAGTTCAAAGGACGCAGTTTGAAGATCGTGAAGATGATTAAGAGGCATAATAAGGCCTAAAGCGCACATGAAACAAGCCATATCTGTGATGTAATAACAACATAACATATTTTCTCAGAAAGTATGCCTTCCGACAAAGTTCTCCATGCCTCCTCAAGCCCTTAAAGGTTATTTCACTGACAGAAGTTTCCAAAGCTGTCAGGACAACAGTTATGGAAGCATGGAAAGACCTGAAGACCTTCGGTCACCTTACTTACTTCAAAAGATAGAACAAAGTACTGAACAGCTAGAAAGGACTTCAAAGAACACATATGAGGTCAATACAACATGACAAGGACTTCGAACCAGACTACAAAGTCCAGAACAGAGCCATTAAGCAGAGTGGGCACAAACACTCCCCCCACTCTGTCTTAATGAAATAATTAAATGTACATCTACTACTACTACTATTCATTCTCCTATAAGAACCCCTGAAGAATACATTGTAAGGGTTGTTGTTAGTTGTAGGGATTCATTTGATTGCAGAACTGTTATTGGGGGGGAGTAGATGAGCAGTTTGTAATTTAGTAGGCTGGGAGGAGAAGTTTGGACTGTATCTACCATTGAGCTCAAAGTATGTGACTGGTTTTGCACATCAATTGAACAAGAAATTTCACAGGATCCTGGTCTATATTACGGGTGATGTTTCTCTTACTGCATTGTCTTATTTCATTTAAATCATACTTTCCATTATTCTCTGATAAGAATCAGTAAATCGGGCTTAGGATATACCCTCGCATGGTACCTTTATGCCCACTTCTCTTCTTATCTTTGATGTTTTCTGCTGATAGTGAATCTAAGGGCAAATTCATGTAATTTAACTAGTTAAATATGTTGGTCTAGCCCATGCTTACTGATGTGTGAATTTGGGGTTTGTTGCTTAGATATTATTGTTGGGTTTAAGCTGGAACAATTGGGATACCGGGGATTTAGTGCAAGCCCTGTCCACTGGGGTCCTTTTCGAATAGATTGGCCTTTCTAAGATCCCTTTGAGTTGGTGTCAAAGCATTGAAGGTTAAAATTCCTTCTCTGATTTTAGGCCTAGTTCTGTGTAAATCTTAACTCTGTTTTTCCCTTTGGAGTATGCTGAAATCAGGTCTAGAGTTAAATGACCTCTGACCTGATCTTAAGCTGCCCTTGTGTCTTCATTGAGAGTTGCCTCTGAGTATGTCAAAGTAGGTCTGGATTTAAATGACATCTGACCTAATCTCAGACTGCACTTGGGTTTCTTTCCTTCTTTCACTTCATTCCTTAATGTTACATTCCACCATCTATCTAAAATATCATTTAGTATAGATGACTTGCCCTATGGAATTCCTTGGTTAGTTGTTTGCAAGTAATTCCCTTTCATGACTTCATAGCCCAATGGAATGACACTTTCCTGACCTATCTTCTTTTACCGAAACATCCTGCTACTTTTCTCTTTCACTTCCATAACCTTCCCAATTAATGATCTCCAACCCAACAACCAGATCATTTAAAACCCCCATTTGTGCTTCATACCTAGCCTAATACCTCATTTTGAGCTTCAAAGATACATCATTTTTCTTTATTGGAGAGATCCCTCTCCGGGTCCAGGAGGGCTAGATCCTAGGGCCCCAAAGTGGTTTTGATCTTGTCCGGTCTTTTGGTCTTGCCAATATGGCCAAAACACTGGAACTCCAACAGATCCAATACATACTCCATTGGTGAGGAATGGTGACCGATCAGGATAGTATATGGCCCAAGTGGCTGTTGCTATATTTTGTGAACATCGTGATGCTCCATCATCGAATCCAAATTAGTGTTTGGGGGGACGATCCATCTGTGACACTGTAGAATTTTTTAGAACAAGTCCTCAATGATTGTGATCATCTCAAAAAATTATCTTACATGCATCCTATCTCTAAGGTCGATACTTCCTGCCCTTATGGGTGAAATGTTTTGAGGTAGAGTCCATTGAGAGGTTAGCTAGGCATGTACCGTCGGGCTTTGATAGGATGTATGCTCCCTTGAGGAGGAAAATTTTTGTGATGTAAGGACATTTACATAATGTGTAAAACTTCCCGGGTCCTAAGGAATATTTTGTAGCATCATAGCAGAGGAATAACTCCTCTCTAAAAGTTAGCAAGGGCTGATGTTGCTGTTGAATGATGCTTTTACACTTTTTTTATGTGCCTTATTTTGTTGGAGTGACTCTCGTCGATTTTCGTCGACAAGTTCTAACTGTACCAACCGTTGATCT
Source organism: Pinus albicaulis (assembly GCA_034641835.2). Lineage (NCBI taxonomy): Eukaryota > Viridiplantae > Streptophyta > Pinopsida > Pinales > Pinaceae > Pinus > Pinus albicaulis. Next base: position 160,322,326 of record CM076581.1, read on the forward strand.
AAAGGCTGGGTATCATCAAGGGTTTCGATGGCTGCATGTAAGTTGGGGATTTCACATTCAATGGGAATCACAGCTTCCACTCCGTACACTAGTTCAAAAGGTGTGAACCTTATTGAGGTTTTAACTGTTGTGTGAAATTCCCACAGGGCTGAAAAAAATATGGTGCGAATTTGTTTATGGTTATTGACCATACACTGTAACATTGTTTTGAGTACTTTTTTAACAAATTATACCTGTCCATTGGACTGTGCGTAGTATGGTGACGCAAATTCATGTGTGAATCCTAGGTGATGAGACAACTCCTAGAATATTTCTTTTTCGAAATGTTTTCCGTGGTCAGAGACTAATTCCTTAGGCACACCAAATCGTGCACTGACATGGTTGAATAGAAACAGTGCAACGGTTTCTGTCGTATTGTCATATGTGGGCATGGATTCTACCCACTTGGTGAAATAATCGATGACTACAATGATGTATTTGTGGTTGCAAAACGACGAAAGGTTGCAAGTCATAAATTCTATTCCCCATTTTCAAAAGGGACTGGATATAATGACAGGGTGTAGAGGAGCGGGAGGTGCTCCTGCCTTCTGTGCGAAGCGTTGGCATCGCTCGCACTGTTTGAATGCTTGGAAATCATGGAATAGGGTGGGCCAGAAATAACCTTCTTGTAGGACTCTTTGGAAGGTAGCCATCCCTAAGAGGTGTCCACCGCAAGCCTCAATATGATAGTCATCAAGGTATTTCTCATCTTGGTCGTGCATGAGGCATTGGCGTAAAATAGTGTCAACGCCTCGTTGATAAAGTATGTCCCCCATGAGGAGGTATCGGGGGGGCTGGTGGCATATGTGCCTTCGGTCGTCACGTGTGAACTTTGGCTTGAACTTTTGGGTTCGTAAGAATAGTAGGATATCTCCTTACCCAAGATCCTTAGTCGTCACTCAGAATAGATGTTCATCTGGTAGTGAATCATTAACTAGAGATCCTTTAGTCAAACTTGGGATATCAGTGATGAACTCTGCTAAGATTAAGTATTTTTTCTCTTGGGGGAGATAAACTATATGTTGAATTCTTGCAATATGACTACCCATCAAGCGTATTTGTGGTTCATCAGACGACGGGTTAGTAGATATCTCATGGGGTTGATAACTGCTATGACTCTTGTAGTTCGTAGGATGATGTAATGCCAAAGTTTTTGCATTATGTGTACAAGGGATAGGGAAATTTTTTCTTCAGATTCATATCTTAAAGCAAGGCTAGATATGTTCTTACTCACATAATATATTACGTGTTCTTTATCATCTGGCCCATCTTGGAATAACACCCTAGTTATGGCAGTGTCTGACGCTGATAGGTATAGGGTGTAGTATTTGTCATAATTCAGTGGGCTGATCAATGGGGTTTAAGACAATGTGTATTTTAGCGCCTCAAACAATTCTTGGGACTGATCATCCCATTTGAATGGGGTATCTTGATGGAGTAGGCATAGGAATCCTTGCATGCAAGTGGCATAATCTGGGAAAAAGAGTATTAAGAGGTTGGCTTTCCCCTGCAAACTTTGAATTTACTTGATAGTTTTGGGTGGTGGCACCTCTTTGATTGCCTGGACCTTAAGGGGGTCCACTCTGATCCCTTGTTGGGATACGATGAACCCCAATAGTCTACCTGCATTGACACATAAGGCACACTTGAGAGGGTTCAACTGTAGGTTGTAGTGTAGGCATCGTTGGAATACCAATCGTAAATCCTCTGGATGATCACTTCGTTTCTTGGATCGTACAGTGAGGTCTTCTAAGTAAGCTATGATGAGGTGGGCCAGGTCGTGGAAGATATAATTCATGGCCCGCTGGAAAGTGGCTCTAGCATTTTTAAGACCAAATGGCATAACCTGGTATGCAAACATTCCCCAAGGGGTAGTGAATGTTGTCTTGTACCAATCCATGTGCCACATTTGAATTTGATTGTACCATGAGAATTCGTCCGTGAAGGAGAAGTCCTCATGACCGGCACAAGCATCAATGACTTGGTTGATAAACATTGTAGGGTAGTTATCCTTGGGACAAGATTTATTCAAATTGTAGAAATCAGTGCAGACTTGAATGGTGCGCTATTTTTTCATGACGAGAATAGGGTTGGAAACCCACGACGTGTAAGCGATTGGGTAGATGAACCCGAATTTTTTAAGCTTGTCAATTTCTTGCTTGATTGCTTCTTCCTTAGATGGGTGTAATTGACGATGTTTTTTGCAGACTAGTGGAATGTCAGGCCAGGTATCTATATGGTGTTCTACGATAGTGGGGCTAAGCCCCAAAATTTCTAAATAATCCCATGCAAATATGTCTCTATACTTTTGTAACAAGTTTGTGTAAGAAACTACCTTTTCTAGGGAGCATGCTTCCCCTAGTGAGATTTCTTCGATTTTTCCAGGTTTTCTCGAGATATTCACCTTAATGGCTGGTGAAATATTCAACATATTCCCTTCTTCAAATGCATTGGGAACTGGGATGGGATTTTTTAACCAATATACCTTACCAGAGGGGAGGAATTCTTTAGATTCAATGGTGTATATCTCTTGGGTTTCTAGGTTGTTAGACTCGAATGTTTTCTCTGGAAGAAAAATGAGTGGTGATGCATTGAGTCCCACAGACACTCAGGTTCCTTCATGGCCTCTAGAATGTCCTCATTTGAATGAAACAAGACTTCTAAGGGGGAATTGGTTGGTGCAAGGCCTTGAGGAATTGGTTCGGGCCTAACAGTGTTGGTTGACAGACATGTATATGATTCCATAGTTGATGTTGTGGAACTAGATGAGGTTGATAGGGTGCAGACAGGTTGAGTTTTCACTGACGATGGTACAAATACTGTTGTAGCAATTGTAGTGGTCTCGACACCAATGAAAGGTGAGCAGACAACATGAATCATGGGCCCCATGCATTATGAGATGAATCGTATATGGTGTTGTGTGTCGTCGATGTTTAATGGTGGAAGAATTTCCATTGTGGTGGTTTGTGTGAGAGAAAGCTCGTGCTCTTCTGGTGGCGTACTAAGGGTACTCGCACTTTCCTGGATTTGGAAGTTGCGTCGAGTGGAGAGGTGCCAAAATTTTTCCATTAAGGGGCACTACTCTGTTTCATGATTGAGACTTGTGAAAATAATGCATGGTGTCAAGGTTCCTATCGAGTAGATGGTGTGAGAACCAATGCCACTCTTTGTGCCTGGAGTGGATGCTCGGAAATGATTGGGAATTGGGGCATGTTTGCGCTTTTTCCATCTCTGATTTTTTATTTTTGGTTGGTTTGAATCTGTGAGGGAGTTCAAAATCAATGCTTCCCTTGCTTCTCGTAGCCTTGGGAGGTATTCACAATTTGTAGTATCGTGGAATTATGAGTAAATCATGCAATATCAGCATGTGATCTTATCATGATTATAGAGATTTATCTGTATTATGGTGGTGACCATGCGAAGAATTTCAGTGATTTTTTTGAGTTCCTGACATTGATTGACCCCGTGGTCGTTTATATCGCATAGAACACATGTCATTCTTGGTTGGTTTTGGGTGCTACTAGGAAAATGGGTCATATTAGCCTTCCGAGCGTTTTGGTAATGAGGGGGGAAGGCTACCTTGTATCAGGCTGCCTTGCGCTAGGCTGCCTTGGTTCTAGACCAGTTACATCCAAGTATCAGGTAACCAATGAGAATTTGGTGTCTAAAAAAGGTCGAAATTGGGAGATGTAAGTACAATGTCGAGTGTGATGGTTGTCGTGAAAAATCAGACAAGATTGTTTCTCTTTGGTTCTCTACTCCCTTTGAATTGCTAGATTAATTAGGTACCATTTGCGGAATGATATTAAATCCAGACATTGGGTGACCAAATGGTTGCAGGCGTCGCAAAATGTGCAGGATACTTTTATTCATGGAGGGTGGTTGGGGATGATGATATACCCCCTTGTTGACCGTTTTTCTGCTGATATGAAAAAAATGAACCTGGTTGCCTCATTTTCTTGAGTTGTCGAACTTTAAACAGATTATGAATCCGATCTGTCTGCTGTGGCGAGGTGTGTTATATCATGGCGTAAACAATTTAACGCCGAACGGAATCGGGGGATGTAGGGACATGGACGAACCAGGTGGTCGCCTAAACCTAGACTTATCGTACGCCATCGTAGTATATTGGGTTGACTGGGTACCATCATTGGAATAGTTCTACAACTACACAAATACTAGACTTATCATAAGCCATTGTAGCATATTGGGTTGACTGGGTACCATCATTGGAATAGTTGTACAACTGCATAGCCAGCGATGAAGTGATCTCGTTCATCACAGAGTGCACAAAGATGAACTGGAGCTTAAGGATGATTACGGGGGGGGAGGTGTCTTCGTTCAGGTGACCTTCGCTCCTTCGGCACATACAATATGTTCCTTGTTGCTTCCGTCCCTTGAGTTGTAGTATTGCTCACGGATTCCGTGTCAGAGCTAGCTAAGTCGGAGTTTTCAGTGATGAAGATCACATGAAATCCAACATAGACCGAAATTAATGGATATGGGGAAAACAATGTACGTGGTGGTTTCTCCAACAAATTTGACACGTATGTCGTCAATTCCAAACTAAGTTTCTTTGGGCAACATGAGAAACTTGGTACCAATGGTTAAACTCCCTTAACTTGAGACACTGTGTGACTAAGTGGTTAGGCTCATTGCACAATGCGCAAATTGGGGAGTGTTGAGTGGAATTTTTTTTCCGTCTCTAGTCTCTTGGGGTGACTGTGTAGGAGAGGGATGTAGGCTCCTCTCATAGGTGTAGTATGGTTTTAGGCTCTCCCTTTTCCATTTTCATGGGTGGATATGAGGTGTCTTGTTGGTAAGATTTCTCTAGGCGGCTTGCAGGGCATCACTATACTGTGGCATCTCTGGGAAATCATGGGCATAATGCCCATAATGGTTGCATATGGCACATGCATGGTTGGTGTGCAATGCTTTTCCTTGGTTTTTCGTGGCCTGTTCCTTTTTATGGGAACTTAAGGTCGCGACATTTCTTTAAGTGTGTAGAAGAGGTTTTAATTCATCTAAATAGAGGAAAATATTTTTAGGATGGCCTACGATATCGCATAATGTGCAAGGTTGTAATTCCCTAGGCATTTTAGGGTTTTCCACTTTATTTCCTTTTTTGTTGTTTTTCTTGGTCGCATTAGCTGGCGCTGCTACGAGTGTTTCGTTAACTTTTGTGGCCTCGTGAGGTGTGATAGGGGTTGTTCCTATAGAAGTGATGCCAAGACTTCCTAGCATGGTAGGTGGGACCAAATACCACACAGGTATTTCGAAATCCATATTTGGCAATGTTATAGTTGCCAAGACTTGCTTTGACACTAAACTGGGTGGGGGGTATAAAAATAGGGTTTGCAAAATGGGGTAGGGTAGGAATGTCATGCTAGTGGCTTCGTTCTCTGTACTACTGGTTTCCATGTCCAGGCTAGTTTCGGTGTTTGATGAGAGCATCATGCACACCAGTGCCCCTGTGATTTCTGGGGCTCCCTCTCGTATGATGGGGGGATCTCCTAGGAATGATCCTAGGATCGATGATGGTTTGAATTGGTTGGGGCCAAGTTCTATATACCATGTAAGAGTTTCCGTATTTGTGTCTATGTATGGTAACATGACATCGAGAGTCGTCATGGGTTTCTTATCATAGTATGTAAGCTGGTCGATGGTGATGATTTGAACATCATCACCCGAAAGACATAGGACATTATTGTAGTCATGGCATACATATAACTCCGTCAGAGGAGTATATTGTAGTCTCGCTGTGCATCTAAGACTTCGATGTCTATAAGTACTATCTTTCTAGCCAGGTTTACAGGAACATTTGTATATAGACCAACAGGGGTTGAAGGGCAACCGTTGTATGCTCTTAGCATGATGTCCGATGGTTTCAATTAAGGTGATCCCAAATTTTTCCAAATGAATTTGGACATGATGCACATGGATGCTCCTTCGTCGACGACGCATCGGTGTATCGTGGTGTTCTAGACTAAAACTGGTATTTGGAAGGTGACCAGAGAAGGAAGCATGGGGCTTGCTTCGTCTAGGTATAAAACCATTAGGCGCTAATCGGAAGGGTTGATTGCACCTAATGCAGAAAGTAGAAATTTCTGTTGTCTTGGGCATGATTGTAGGACTTCCAAAACTGACATGGCAGCTGGTGATTGCACTAAATCATCTACTGTGCTATAGCTATGAGTATCTTTGGAGTGATTTCCTATGCACCTGGTTGGCCCCTTGACCATTTTCGGAAGGGGCTCTATAGGTACTTTGGATATGGTTAACGGTGCAATAGGTGTACTCATGATCGTACCTGATGGGTTGGTGTTTGGGGGGGTGTCATAGTTCCTATTCCTTGTTTGGAAGAATATTTTTTTGCCAGTCATGTAAATTTCGTGGCTAACGCCTCTGATATCATTTTGGGGTGGTTGTTGTTGCTGGGTGTTAACTACTCTTTGGTGGGGGAAAGGCTCCTACATTACAGCAGGTTGTTGGGTAGGTCCCCCTTGTCCACAGTTACCCTGAAGTTTTTTCAGTTCGGGGAGCTCGGGACAGTGGTGAGTGTAATGGTCGTATTCACCACATATGACACATGAATTATTTTTCTTTAGACTGGATCTCTTGTTTTTCCCCCGGGAGTTGTTATTTGGCTTCAAGTTTTGATTTCGGTTGGGGTTTCCCCCAGACTGAGATCGCGGGGTCGTTGTTTATTACTGCTCCCCTATCCAGAGTCTCCATTTTTTTTATTCCTAGGATTCTTTTTCACAGTGTTAGGAGGGTTATTGCAGTTCTCCTGGTCGTAAGCATGGTGTTGCTGAGCTTGGGATGGTTTCACTAGGTTCACTAGTGCGTTGTTTTGCGGTGGTGGATTTTTTGCGGGGAAAGGGGGATATAGGTTCCCCTGCCCCTGATTGGTGTAAGATTTCTAGGGGGGCCTCTTCTGTCAACATTCCTAGCTGAGTATTGGTTCCCCTACGAGGGAGGGTATGAGCCTCCCTACTGTTAATGGTATGTTGCCACCCTATTCGTCATATTCTGAAAAGGTGAAGATTAACTTTGGTGGTAGCCAAGTTGTGTCACGTTCTGGGTAGAATCGTATGAGTATCCTAGGTAATGGATGCTTTTGCCTAGGTGACTTTGAGTCAAGGACCCGATAAAACCGTCTGTATTATTCGAAGCACATGGTAACTCTCTATAAGATTACAAGCACGGGGCATATGGTAAGACATTGTAAATATATCTTGACTGGGTGTAGATGAGTTCAAGCCGCTAGGATTTGCTAATGAAATCCTCCTTGGAGGTAGGTTTATGTGTCGCCACATATTTTGATATCTCTGTTGTGAGAGCTTTCAAAAATAAGTCCAACAACACTCTATTGTCGAGTTTGGATTTACACAAAATATGACATCGCCACCATTCGTGGAGATGGTCCGATATATGAACCGTTAGCATTTGCCTAAAATGAGTTAGCAACTCCATTCCCAAATCATGGTGAATGGGTAGCTGAAAATAAGTGAGGAACGTGGTAGAAAGGGTGCTAAAGTTTCCATGTGAAGCAGAAGGCTACTCGACATACCATTTCTCTGTAGGCCCAATTAGGGTGCGTTGAAACAGTGTCAATTGAATAATATTGTCAATGATACTATTGGATGAACACCATAGGTGGAAAGTCATAATATGATTTCTTGGGTCTTCCGCTTACTTCCCTTCGAATTTTGGTATATCCAAAAGGAGCTTTGTGGGCATGGGAGGCCAGTTGAGGCTATGTGAAATGGGTTCATTAGTTAACTTTGTTAGATCTGGAAGATTAAGATATGCTAAGAAGGGTAACTGAGTATTGACTACCATTGTGTCATGTGGAAACACAGGTGTCCTAGTGTGATGGTTTATGTGGGTTTCCTAGTGGAATATTACCTTGTAGCATACCCTGATGAATTTTTTGTTGACTCCTCAAAGGGGTAGCACTCTTCTGCCCTCTAGGAGTTGTGGGATGAGTTGAGTGTGGTGACCCTGCTGGGGTTTCCAATCACAGATGCCCCGATAAAGGATGAACCGATAATGGTGGTGGTGTGTCGTATTTAATGCCTAAATGGAGAAATACCTGGCACTCCTCCCTGTAATGGGGGGAGGACCAAAAAACGCCTAGATCGACAAGGTATTTTTGGGTCCATTATGGTGTCAACTAGCTTAATATTGGCAATATTTTTTGGTTTGGTAAGGGAAGGAAGATTTTTATCAAAGAAAATACGATCACGTGCATAAAACAAAGCAAAAAAATAAGAGGTAATTTTTCCTTGAATTTAATGCTATGTGATCAAGCAAGCAAAAAATATGGTTTGGTTGTTTTGCGTATGATACTCAAAATCCTAAATAGACCTAATTGACCTTACACTCTCAATGTAATCGGGTCTTGAAAATATCTCTTATGATGGGTACTGAGGCTTTAAATGTCTCGAAATAATTGGCAACGCCTTCTAGCAGCCAAAGAATCGACAAAGTTAATGGTAAGAGGATCTAGTGTTGCTTGCATTGTCCCCTATAGGGAAGGATGCCCTAGATTTGGCCACTAAAGTACCATCATTCCACGTGATAATTTGAGTCTTGAGCTTCTTGGTATTCATCTACCAGTATCGAGCACTAGATGGGTCAGGTAGCCCCAAAGAGTACCACACACACTGGGCCTAAGCTTAACCCCCTCTGAAACGGGTCTCTGGTAATGCTCGAGTATTTATTCCATGGGCGGATAGATGGATTTGAAGCTACCTAAAAAGTAAAAATCTATGTTTCAAAATTCAAAACGGCTATGATGACCTATTAGTTTCCTAGCCCCGATGTCACTAACCTTAACTATAATTTATTTTGTGTCCCCTGTGGGAAGAATTTTGTGACTTCCATTGGGGATTAATTTTAGAGAGTCTCAATTTTCTTAGGGTGTGCCTTGGTGAAGTAAATGTAAGAAGAGGATAAAGGTCCCAACACACTGGGTTCCTTTTGGTCCAAGTATTACCGATGCTCTGTGTGTTCTTTGGAGTGTACAATCACAAGTTTTATGAGATGTGGATATGCACTGATCCTTTACAATCCTTTTCTAGTTACCCTATGTGTGATTGTTCCTTGCAAAAATAAACGATGTGTGGATTATGGGCTGCTTACATCTTGCCTAGTTAGACTAAGTTTGCAATATAGAGAGATGGAAAATTGTCTTAGGAAAGCTTTCATATGCATACCCAGGCTCACCATGAGGTGCAAGGGTGGCAGAGATTACTTTCTTTCTTTTCGACAGTTTGGTCCTAGTTCTGACTCCTAATGCAAAATTTGAAGTAATCTAATGCAAAAATTGAAAAAACATGAATTAGCTAAAGATGTGTGGATATATGGACCACTTAATTTTATGCTAATTACTCTGTGTTATGCATATTTTTATCAGCAAATCGTTTGTTCGGAAAACATATGTGGATTGAAGGCCACTTACTTTCCCCTACTTAAACTATGTGTGATTTGCAAAAATAAAAAACTAAAATTAAAACTACTTAGTTGCTATGCTAAATTATAGCAAATAAGTGTCCTACCCAGTCATGATATACCAGAGCACAGTGATGGAAAATTTATCATGGGTTGTCAACACCTTACAACTAAAAAAGGTGAGAAAAAACAAATGAAAAATGGGCTTGTTGCCTACTGCGCGGCTTATACACCCATAGGCGCGAAGTGCACATCTATCTAAACAGAATGTGCGCGGTCAAGAAAAATAAAAAAATCTCTCCTTATTTCGAAAACATTTCTCACTGAGGGTGACTCAAAGTGCTGAGAGGATGCAGGAGTGATTTTGCAGCAAGATGATCAGGAAGAAGGACCTGCATAAACAACCATTAACTCAAAAGAAAGAATATAGTGGAGTCACCATTCCTATGGTAGTGTATTCAGCGCATGGGCAGACAAAATACACTTTGCTTAGTAGGGAGGCTGCTTACCTACATGCAAGTCACACATCAAAGTGGTTTTTCAAACGTTAGTGGAACAATTTTAACATGTAATAAGCTAATTTAAATGGAAACATAAAATTCTACATAAATAATGAAACAAAAACAAAACATGCAGAAGAAACATGCTCAATAGAGAAAACACACTAATAACTCAACAATGGAGAGATTTATCCCTTTATTAGGTGTTGGTAGTAGTAGAATATACAATGCTAAATCTCTTGTAGTCGATCCTTCGAGCTACAAAGCTCCAATATCCAAGACAAGCGGGTCTCTTCCCCTGAAGTTTTCAGCAAGCCTCTCGTCCATCTCAAAGGATGGTAGATCGACGGACATGTGGTGAACTCTTCTCTCTTGGATTGAGGCATTGGATGGAAAAAAAATGAATCCTTCCAATCCTCTTGTTGCTGGACAACACAAGATGGTTTTTTGATGAGAAATTTGGCCAACATAACAATGTGTCTCCCATTTCTTTTTCCATGGCTAGATTTTATAAACCAATTTCAAATTTTCCCTCCCCCTCTTGGTCCAAGGTGGTTGGTGACATAAGAGCAGGGGTGTGATTCCTTTGTGTGCTGCACTAAAGCCTCAAGGTAGCTCAAAGGTGACTGTACTTGGTTAGCTTGAGTGAGAATATTTTTCTCCAAGTGTGCCAAGTGGTCTTAGATGGTGACTTTTAGTATCTTGAGGACTGCACGGCTATTGGAGGGATAATCATGCGCTTTGCGGATATTGAAGGAAAATTCAAAATGTGCTCTCAGAGCCAGTGCTTTCTATGTGCGGTCCAAAAATTTTCCTACTAACCTTAGGAAAATTTAAATTTTTAGCTCCTCTAATGTATTTCTTCCCTGTAAATATTTATTTGTACCTTTTTCTTGACATATTCTAATGTCTTCTTCCTATACAATTTTCCAGTGTTTATAGTGGGGACTAGATGTTATTGGATAAATATTTCCACATTCCTACATTTTGACAGCGACAGATTATTTCACTTGGTGGAAAAAAAATTCATTTCTTTAAGACAAGTCAATGACTAGGAAGTCATCCAATTCCTAAAGCAGAACATTTTAACCAATTTTGGCATTCCAGTGTCTCTTGTCTTTGATAATGTGACTAATTTTTCTTCATTGAAACTTTATTAATTTTCATTAGAAAATGGTATTATATTGAAGCATGCATCAAATTATTACTTGTAGGGAAATGGTTTTCCAGAATTAACAAACAAAAATCCCATTCACATAATCAAGAAAATCATTTTCTCTGAGAAAAGGAATTGGCACAATGCTTTGGTGAGTGTATTATGGGATGATTGTGTAACTCCTAAAACTTCCTTTAAGACCTCACCATACTTCCTGGTATATGGTAAATAAGTTATCTTTCCTCCTAACCTGTATCTCCCAACCTTGCAACTATCCCAAAAGTCCAAAGGTAGACCATGCCTTCTGGTTCAAAGCATGATAGATACTTTGCTTAAATTTGAGGAAGAGAGAATCAAAGCTAAAGAAATATTTTCCATTCACAAAAACCATATTAAACATTGGTTCGACAAGAAATATGCAGGGAATAAGAGTTTCGATGTGGGTGACTTGTATTGAAGTAGGAAAAAGCCCATGAAGAGAAACACAAACACATGAAGTTCCAATCTCTGTGGATAGGCCCCTATACCATCGAAGAGAAACTTGACCATAATGATTTCAAGATGAAATATCTATATGGGAGGGCTGACCCTCTTCCCGTTAATGGCTGATATTTGGAGCATTATTTCCAGTAGGAGCTCTAATTTGTGTTTCCTATATAGTTTGTTTCTTCATCGTCTATTCTCTATCTTATGTGTGTCTTGTTTAGTCATTTCCCATCTTGTTTTGTGTCATGGTCATTGTACATAAATAAGACCTTGTGTGAAAGAGTGCATGGCAGGGATTTGTGGTGGAATAAAGAGGAAATGTGATGACCACAACACTTGGCTATCTGTTAGTTCTCCTTATTTTTTTGGGAAGATTCCATAGGTTGATCCAAGTCTGGACAAAAAATATGACACATCCAAGAAGAAAACCATGAGGTAACCTATTTGATCAACATCTATTCTAGTATCCAAAATCCTCAACTTGGTGTTAAATCTATTTGGTGTTGTTACATGGTTATCCAATCTAATAGAGAAAGGATAAGGGAAAAATATAAATCAAGCAAACCAATATCAAAGGTTATAATAATACTTCTATGAAGGGGAAAACTCTTATGCTCTTAAAAAATTAGGATACCTCTTCCGCGCATTGAAAAAATAAGTGTTGAAGCACAGTTCTATTAAATAAATAAATAAAGGGTGAAAGAATAGAAATTATTCTTGCACAGAGAAGTGAAGCAAGTGACCTTGTCGGGGTATTGTTCAGGTTCGCTGGAAGTGAAGCAATGCTTGTGCTCATGTAGTGACTCCGTCGGGGTAATTTCCAGTATTTTTGGTAGTAGAGAAATATCGGGGATGAAAATCATACGTTGAATATCTTAAACTCATTATGCATATCACCCTTTCCTAGATTTAAGCAATTATGATATGGCATATCTGTTGTGTGTTTGAACAAAGTAAATGGAAGTAAGGTGCTATGTATATGACCAAGTCAAGAGGGGAAATCAAGGCAATCTAATTGGTGTATCAATAATTCCTGAAGGGCCAACCCTTTAACTAAAAATATATTCTTAGGCATAGAAGTTGAAGTTATTCTAGTGTGTCAACAATTATTTTTTCTGCTACAATTCCCTCCAAAATTCCACAACATTCAAAATTTGGAGCCTAGAAAACTGTCACATCAAGTGTCGCTTCAAGTAAATCCATATGTTTCAAGTGTTCTTGATCATTTCTAAGTGTCATCACATTTTTTATAACATCTCTTGCTCACTTCAAGGTTACAATTCCTTTGTTTGTTGTAAAACGACACTTTTGGTCGCAATCACATACACTTTATTTATTATACTTTGAGAGTGTTTATAAATTAGTGTTTTGATGTGTATTTCTCATTGTTAAGCCTGTATACGTCTTATTGATGAGTTGGTATGTGTCACACTTTATTTTGTTTCTAAACTCATTGTGTTTACCTCGTGTCTTCTCTTTTAGACTTAGACAAATTTTGGTTGCACAAATTAGCCCACTAGGGCTAGGAGAGCGCATGGCACACTCTTAAGCCTTAGCCAAGACCCATTCCTTGTTCAAAAGTGCATCTTGTGCCATCCAAGAATGCATATCACACTCCCAAGAATAATTTCTGCTTCCCTATTCTTAAATTTTCCCTTAAATAAATCCTCCCTCCTTGTTGAGTGCATGATGCACCATCGAAGCAACATCATGGTTCCTTTAGCCTTTATCATTGTGCCCTGTGCCTTATTTGGCTCTCTTGAGCACATACACACTTTGGAAGAGAAAAACTGACCCCTTAAACATTCATCCTTGCACCCTGCACCCTCCTACCTTCTCTTGAGCACATATTTCACTTTGGAAGGCCTATGCTTCATCCCTTCAGCCTTTGGTAGTGCACCATGTTCCCTCCTTGGTTTCCCTTAGTGCATAGCGCACTTCTGAAGCTTTAGTAGCCTTCCTTCACCCTTCATAATTGCTCCCCGCTCTCTCCCTTTAGCTTCCACTCTCCAGTAGAGCACATAATAACATCTTGAAGCCTTGAAGAACTCAATCCTCCCCCTTTGGTAGTGTGCCCTATGTATAGAAGTTTCCCTTATTCTTCTTGAACACACTGTTAAGTCACAAACAAAAAATTTTCATGAAACGTATTAGAATAAGATATTTTTTAGACTGATTTTTGTTTTCCATGAGTTATTTTAGTTGCAGGTATTCTAAAACAACATGGAAAATATGCATGAAGATATTGGGCAAAGAGGGAAGTCAAAGGAAGATTTCAGTAATGAAGAACACATGATATGATAAAATGAAGAACATTGAAATCCTGATGATCGAAGTAGCCTAAAGGACTCCATATATTGATCAAATACCCTTCAAAGGGTGTAGACATCAAAAACATGGAAGTTGCATGAAATATCAAAGATACAAGTGGCAGAATTGTCACCTATCTAGAAATTCCATGTCATCAATCACTATGATTCCAAGTCATCAATGTCAGTGACTTTTCATGTCCTCATCACATGATGATGTGGAAATAATGACGTAGTTATGTAATTATTGTAAAGACAAAGAAGTGGAATTCCAAGAGTCATGTATGGACAAAAGAGTCACGTGAATAAGTCCAAAAGACATGTAATTATAAGAGATATATGTAATTCAAAAATTCATTTTGGAATTCGAGGAGTTATATAGAATTCTGAAGATCATTATAAGTTTAAAATTCATATGAGAAACTCAAGGTTCACGAGGATATGAAAGGTCATGCCTCAATTTATAAAAGGAGACTCATTACTCAAGAAAAATACTTTTCACCTTGGCTTCTCCCAAAAGGAATTAGAGAGATAGAGATAGTACTTTTGGGGAGAAAGTAGTGGCTTGAACGCTTCACTATTGGATATAGTGATGTTCATTGTACGTATGTATCTTGGATATTTTTCTTAATACTTGAATACATTGAACCAACACATTTTAATGCATGGATCGTGGATTTTTTGAGACTACTATTCTAATATTTGTGGTTTATGTTGGCTTTCTTATGTATTAAAGTAATTGAACTATTTTGGTGAATTTGGTGCTCAACTTGTTGGAAATGTGTTATGATGATTTTAATGATCGTTGCATCTATGTGAACTATTTCACTTGATGTCTAATGACTCTTCCTTGTTTATGTGTGTGTGTCTCCACTAGATTAGTACTATTACGTTTCTTTTAGAGGCCCACTTTTCTTCCTTGTAGTGAAAGAACCTTGATACATCTACAATTGAACATACCAGAAGGCATACCCTCTTGCTCATTCAAAAGCACATGCATGCTACTCTCTCACGTTGATCACTTAAGCCAAGGAAAATATCCAATTTAATGGTTTTCAGGCCATATTTTCAGATGGGGCTCCTATACCAAATAGTGTGAGGTCTAATTGGGACCTCATATTGGGGATATCCTTTGTATGCTAGCATCATCTAACACCGTCAACAACTAAACATTATAGAATATTCATCAAGGACTTCAGTAAGTTTTCCTCACCCCTGTTTGGATTGTTGTCTAAAGATTTAGACTTTTGTTGGACCATCATGGTGCCAAGAGGCATTTGAAAATCTGAAAGAAAATTTTACCACTGCACCCATCCTTAGAGGCCCCAATTGGGAATTTACTTTCCACATCCACACAGATGCATAAGATAAATCTGTAGGAGAAGATTAGGACAAGTGGAAGAAAAAATTCTCTATATTATATACTTCATCAGTAAGAACCAATATAAAGTTAAACTCAACTATAGAGTCACTGAAAAAGAACTCCTAGTTGTGGTGCATTATTTGAATAAGTTTAGGCACTATATCACTAGATATCAAGTCTTTTTTCATAATGGTCATGCAACCATTAAATATTGAAAAACCTTATGTCAATGATAGAATCATTATACGGTTGTCATTATTATAGAAATTTTATCTAACTATTCTTGACAAGCCAGGGAAGGAGAATGTGATTACAGATTTTTTGTCAAGTAACCTTGCCTCCAGGAAATGAGGACATGGTAGATGATTAAATTCTAGGTGAACACCTCTTTTCCATATCGATGTTGTCTGCTTTTTTTTTTATATATAAAACTACTTGGTTGCTGGGAGGTTCCCTCCTAATCTATCCTCCAAGGAGAAGAGAAATATTTTTAGGAAGATTGCCCCTTTCACCTCGATTAGGGGAAATATCTTCAAGTTAGGGCCATAGCATATTTTGAGAAGATGTGTAAGATAGGAGGAGGTATTTGACATCCTCTTAGCATGCCATGATGGTCCCTGTGGGGGCCATTTTGCTACTATGAGAACAACCTTCAAGGTTCTACAAGCTGGCTACTATTGGCCTACTCTATATCAAGATGCAAAGGGGTACAATGCTAGATGTTATGAATGCCAAAGGATGGGAAAGAATACACCCAAGGATGAGATTACCCTACAACCTTAACTGACTCTAGAGCCATTTGAGAAGTGGGGCATGGATTTCATTGGATCCATTGATCCCCCATTTGGGAAAAAGAGGTATATCATTATTTGCACCATTTACATGACCAAAACGGATGAAGAAAAGGCACTAAAAGAAGAAAATAAGAATAAAGTGGTTGAATTTCTAAGGGAAATCATATTCTACAATTTTGGTTTTCTAAGGGAATTGGTCATTGATCAAGGGGCACAAACATATGAATTCCACTTTCTATCGGGAACGTGGAGTTCACAAATAGAGCCTTGGAGAACATTTTGACCAAGGTTGTAAGCAGTAGCAAAAGGCTTGGGAAGACTGACTTGTAGAGGCCACTTGGGCCTACAATATCACCTAGAATACCACAACTATATTAACCCCATTTGAGCTATTTTATGGAAATAAATTCCTATTGTCCATTGAGTTTGAGTACAATACCCTAAGGAGGGTAGCACAGTTGGATTTAGACCTCACTACATCACAACAAGAAAGCATGCTCCAACTCAATGGTTTGGATGAGTTCAAATTATAGGATCTCATGCACACTAAGGTAGTATAACTACAAAGGAATATATAGCATGATAAACACATTATGGAGAGGGCTTTATAAGAGGGTGATTGGGTCCTTTTGTATGATTCAAAGTTCAAGGATTTCAAAATTAATTAATGACAAGGTGGCTGCACCCTTATCTAGTGGAAAAATGATATGAGAATGGATTTGTCCAAGTAAGAACAATTAATGAGGAAGGCATTCCATTGATTGTTAATGTTTACTGGTTAAAGTTATATGACAATCCTATGTCAAAAGAGGAGTTTACTAGTTCAATAAGTAAGGAGTTGAATGTAATTTGGGGCCTCATGACCCTCAGATCATCCAGCCTATGAAAAGAAGGAAAAGAAAAATAAAATGCCTAGATGAAAACCTCTGCGAGTCACATAAGGCCAACTCTAGGGTTGAAAACCTCCATGAGGAAACCCAAGAGAAAATAAATAAATAAAAATATTAAAAAAGAGAAGGATAAAACAACACAAAGGTAAATGAGCCCTTACATTTGTTCCGCTAACAAGTTTTGTTTATTTGTTTTTTTTTTAAAGCAGGGTTCCAATCACGGTCAAAGAACAATAGTCAAAGGAAGCAGGGGTTCGAAATCCCACTTTCCACCTCCCTGTTGAAAATGCAACAAGATGATGGAGCTTAGTGAAATGAAGTCGCCTTCACTAAGTGGGCCCGCAAGCTATTTTTGGCGCAAAGTCTATTTTTAGACTATGTCTATTTTTAGACATATGGAGCATGGTCCAGGGGTTGCAGTATGTTAATTCTTGGATGATTGGTCGAGTTGGTAAAAATATATGGACCTCTATTTTTAGACATATGGAGTCGAAGTCTATTTTTACTCTTTTTGTCTAAAAATAGGTCGGTCAAATATTATTAGCCCTTAATAATATTTGGACTCTAAACTTCAGTTTATTCTCTTGAAACCGCAGTTGGAGCTACGGATGTGGCCCATGCATGCGAAAGAATAGATTACGCTATTCCTAGGGGTTTGGTGAGCTCATGCATGGTTGACTTCAGTTAGGACTTCAGTGGCAGAGTTTGGTGGAGTTGATGAGACAGTTGGTGGAGTTGTGTTCGGTTTAACTTAGTTGAACTACTTGTGATTAGTTTAACTAGCTAATCAACTAGTAATGAGTGGAGTGAATTAAATATTATTTAATTCACTAATTATTAACTCATTATTCAACTCAAGAACACATCAGTTCACTACAGTGCATGGACAGTTCAGTGGAGACCAGTGAAAGAGGTAGATGAAAGGGTTGAGATAGCTATCATTTGTGACATTAGTTGTGCATGAGATTTGCACCACACTTGGAGGAAATTTCCCATGAGGATTGCGCTGTCAAGCCAAGGAGATTCGAACCTTGGATCTCTCATTAGACCAGCCTTGATTGCGCAATAGAGGCAGGCAATTAGTGGATGAGTTTTGAACCTGTGACTTGTTCAAAACTGAGCTAGTTTGTGTGTAACTTTATGAGATAAAACTGAGTACTTGTGAGGAGTATTGTGCTATGTACTGTTACATGTTCTCTCCATATAATATACAAAATAGCTGAGGGGTTTTCAACTATAAGCTTTCCCATTGCATATTGTGTTTATGTGAGCATGCGACTGTTTCTATTTCCGCAAATTGATGATTGATTGTAGAAGAGATTATGTGTTGCATATGAATTCGAATTAGTATGTGATCAGGATAATCTCGGTGGATAAATATTCATTATTCAGCAAATTTCTACATGGTATCGGAGCGAATCAATCATCGGGATCTGTTGCAGTGATTACAATATTATTTCGGTAGACAGAGTCTGTATCGGGCCAGGTAGCCTCTGGATCCATACTTTCTCTGAAAGGTGATATATCCAGTAAATGCCCTTACAGTCGATCTCTGTGCTAGAAATAATTTGTTCTCACAGATCCAGAAGCAGTTGAGTTTTTGAGTTTGGAATTCGAATTTTGCAGCAGTTTGTTTTCTTGGTGCCGGAGTTGAAAATTTCTTTCAACGGTTTGCGACTCGAATATGCTCTTGAAGGCAGTTCGAATTATGTTGCATGGAAGGATCGCATGGAGGCAGTATTAGAAGATAATGGACTGAAGGAGTTCGTAGATACGGATGTCCAAAAGCCCACTGATCCTGCTGAAGTCGAGGCTTGGCAAAAGAAGATGGCGAAATGTCGAAGGATTATGTTGGAGGGCGTAAAGGATCACATTGTATCCAGCCTGCATGGAAAAGCTTCTCCATATTTGATGTGGAAAGCGTTGACAGATCTATTCCAGAGTAAGAGCGACCAAAGGAAGCTGGCGCTCAAGGATAAGCTCAGAAACATTAATATGGAGAAAGGCGACAGTATCGCCAAATACCTCACGAAGTTCACTCAATGCAGAGATGAGCTGGGAAGTGTGGGGGTGACTGTCGAAGAAGAGGATATGGTGGACCTGGCTCTCCTTGGTCTTCCGAAAAGTTGGCATGCATATCAAGATAGTGTCAATGGTCGGGAGAAGTTGCTGGGATGGGAGCGCCTTTGGGCGGATCTCATGCAGGAGGAGATAAGGAGGACTACCAGGGACGGATCTTCATCAAAGGTATCTGATGAAGAAAATTGCGCTTTAGCTGCCAAAGCAAAGAAGGGGAAGAGCAAGAAATCTTCTCAGTCTGGTGCGAAAGGCAAGAAGCAAGACATGTCCAAGGTGAAGTGTTTTCACTGTCACCAGCACGGACACTATGCCACAAATTGTCCGCAGAAGAAGAAAAATAAGAAGGCTGCCGGATCTGCAGCAGGAGAGGCATTGGCTTCTCAATTCGAACTAGATTTTTCACTGATCGC
This sequence comes from Pinus albicaulis, assembly GCA_034641835.2. Lineage (NCBI taxonomy): Eukaryota > Viridiplantae > Streptophyta > Pinopsida > Pinales > Pinaceae > Pinus > Pinus albicaulis. Next base: position 160,341,811 of record CM076581.1, read on the forward strand.
ATGCTTGGTTTCAAGTGTGGCGGGATCAGTTTGGTTCTTGGACAGTGGTGCATCATTTCACATGACCGGAGATCGAGATCTGTTTTCAGATCTGGAGGAAAAAGATCTTGGAGTACACATCGAGATGGGCGATGATGGTAGATACAGTGCGACTGGTATCGGTACCATTTCCTTTGAGAGGGAGTCTGGTAAACCTTTCATATTGAAGGAAGTTTTGCATGTTCCGGGATTGATGAAGAACCTGATCTCTGTGGCGATGTTGGAAGACAAGGGGTATGATGTGGTCTTCAGCGAAGGAAAAGCCTTTCTGCGCAGTAAGACTACTGGTGAGACCCGGAAGATAGGGGTTCGAGTCAAGAACCTTTATCAGTTGCAAGTAGATGGTACAATCGACAGCAGCATGCAAGGCGGGAGAAGTGGTGAGCCGGGATGATGAGGGCGAACTATGGCACAGGAGATTGGGCCACCTTCACCATGGAGCTTTGAAGATTCTGCAGCAGATTTCTACTCGGCTTCCTAAGGGCACTCTTGCGCAGTCAGATCAGTGCAAGGGGTGTACTTTAGGGAAGTATGTGAAAGCCACCTTTCACGAGAAGGATAGTCGCGCCACGACGATCCTTGAGAGAGTTCACACAGACGTGTGTGGTCCTTTCTCTGTAGCTTCGACAGCAAAGCACAAGTACTATGTGATATTTTTTGATGATTTCTCTCGGAAGTGCTGGATCTTCTTCATGCAGAAGAAGAGCGAGACATTTTCTAAGTTCTGTGAATTCAAGGTGCTGGTTGAGAAGGAATCGGGGAGGCATGTGAAGGCTCTTAGGAGCGAAAATGGTGGTGAATTCATCTCGGCTGAATTCAAATACTTTTGTAGCGCAAAAGGGATTCTCAGAGAGCTCATCGCACCCCATAACCCACAGCAGAACGGGGTGGCTGAGCGGTGTTAGCCTCCTATATCAATAGGTTTCATCTTTCATGATTGTCTTGATGGAAGTGTGGAATATGTTCAAACCTTCTTACTTGAGCAAAGGTGTTCCATATTCTTGAAAAACCAAAAAATCAAAAAGTTAAAAAATGTAAAGAGGGAGTACTGAAAGATCAAAGGGTAAAAAGAATAAATGGTCAAAAAAGAAAAGAAATGAACCCAAAGCAAAAAATAGACCAAGGAAAGTGTGCAAATCCAAATGCCACTATTTTTACTGCGACCTTAATAAATCAGTGTGTGCGGCTGTGAAACTTTTGCCACAATTCATGAATAAGTCAAACTGTTTAAACTTGGCTTACTCATATTTCAATTTCATGTTATAGATTAGAGAATAAATATCTAGCCAAACGGTTTAATCTTGGCAGATAAGTAGCTAGGTAGAGTGAATAAAAGGTGCTCAACAGTTTAATCTGAGCCCTTGGATGTAATAAGGGTAGAAATAGATAGATTCATCATGTAAAAAGAAAAGATTGAAAAGGGTTTGCAAGTCTAAATGCACCCTAATAAAGAAGAGAAAATGGTAGTGTTAAGTAGATAGGGTAGGTAGATGGTGCTGCAAAGTGTTATCTGATTAATGGTGCTGCTACATGTTGGTTAATCATTTACTTTCATCACAAGTGCTAAAGCAGGAAATACACTGGAAAATCACAGCAAGCAAAGTCAAATTCATTAACCTCCCTCATCATTTTTCCCCCTCAAGAGTTTTACTAATTTCCCCCAAAAGTACTAAGGTAATTGGAGATCAAAGGGGCTCAAGGCATTTCCTTGACTTCTGGAGGGACCGGACCCTCGGCCTACTGATCAAAAAATACCTAAGCACTTGAAATAATTCATCATTGTTATCTTCCATCTTTAACTTTTTCCTAAGTAAAATCCTATTTTACTTAGGAAAGTGATGCAAAATTCCATAAAAATTCCTCAAAATAACTTGTTATTCTAAGTTTAAGTGTTGAAGACAAAATGTTGCAATTTACTTCACAAGTTATCACTTTCTTAGATATACAAGGATGTTTTGATTTTTCCTTGTCCTTTGCCATATTAACATTTAATTCTACTATATTAAATCCCTAGTGAGATCCCTTTTCCTAAGTATATAACTCCCTTTTTTATAAATATCCCCAAAACCCATTTATTATAATGTTTACCAAAGTATATATTCCCGCACATTGAAAATAAACACCCCGCTTTATAAGCCCTTTGGTTTAAACTATAGCCTTATACATAAATTCTGTCCCTATGATGAATTAATTATATTAATTTATTCATCATATAATACTATAAGTATGTTTAATACCAAAACATATTAATAAACTTTGCAAAAGTCTATGCCACCGTGGTCCGTCCACGTGGCATTCCACCTGGCCAAACTCCGTCGCAATCCATTTCATAATATTCATGGGGTTAATTAATCATTTGGACTAATTAACAACCATTTCCGCCTATTAACTTTTCCCCGGAGTGATTAGATTACGCATTAAAACCTTTTTAAACCCCGACGGGCCCACCTTTGAAATCGCACAAGTTCCCCTCCCTTTCAGCCGTTGGATCGTCTGTTCGTTGATCAACGGTGATCGTTAATCCCGCTGCCCATCCCTTGCCAGCATGTTAACCAGCGGGGGATGGGCGGTTTTTTGAAAAGTCAGCATTCCACGTGGCAAGCGTCCTGTGGAATCGCTGCCCTCGCAAATTTTACCGCCCTCGTCCATAAGCGGTGCGGGCTCACCGCTTACCACTTACCGCATACCGCCGGCCCCACTTCCCTACGTCACCCCGTACGTCGATGACGTCATCGCCTCGAAAAAAACAAAAACCCTTTTAATTTGTAAATAAGCCATTTTCCGTTTTTTTTCGGTTGTTTTTAGTTTCTGAAAGCGACAGAGCTCCCGCTGCAATTTTCAAATTTCACTGCAAATACACCAATTTACTCCGAAATTCCGCTGCGCCCGTGTTGAAGAACGTCCCCGCCATTGCTCATTACCTGTTAAAGAACCAGTTTCCATCTAAAAACAGGTATTTATCATTTCGTGCCCCGACTGTAAGTCAAGCTTAGTTTCCTTTGATTTTTCTCTGAAAAAGTGGTTAAAAATCATCGCTGAGTCCTCCCTGAAGATTTTAAACCTGTGAAATTGCCCCCAAAACCTGAAAATTGTTCCAATTTCCTCTTTTGTCAGATATCCCGTCCGGTCTGCAAGAAAACCAAAAAACCTCTATTTTGAATCCACAAGAACCAAAATGGAGGTCCCCGGCAGCTCTTAATATCACTCCATTGAATGCTCCTTACCGTGAATTAGACTATTTACCTCTGATAGATGAAGATTTCCAAATTAAAGACCTGCATTTTGATGAAAGTCCCCTATTGAGCTATTGTCGCTGCAGAGACGAATACTCAAAGGGGAAAGATCTTATAGGGTTGTGGGAATCCAATTTCCCGAGATATCTCATCCCCTCAGTCCTTATTTTCCCAGAAATTATCCACTGCTATCATGCCAATTATGATCCAAATCAGAAAGTAGTTTTATCCCCAAGTCAAAGCGTATCAAAATCAAAGAGTATCAGTGGATAAAGTGTATCAGGTAAAAGTCAGAGTGAAAATTCAAAACAAAGTTACAGAGCAGTCAAAGGTAAACAGTAAAAATGAAGTTACAGAGCAGTCAAAGGTAAACAGTAAAAATGAAGTTACAGAGCAGTCAAAGGTAAACAGTAAAAATGAAGTTACAGAGGCAGTAAAATGGTAAAAATAAATGAAAGTACTTTCACCAAAATTGAAGTTTGTCTAAAGTGAAAGTAAAACAGTCAAAAGAGCAAGAAAGTGAAAAGATGAAAAAACATAACAAGAAGGAACATTTTTGCAGAAATTACATGTTTTAGTCATTATTTTGCAGAACATATTGTGACCAATAAAAGATGAATTTTGCAAAACTGAAGGAGGTTTATGTTCTTAAGAGTACCATCTACAAAAACCTCTCTCACTTTCCTAACAGCTATTATGGTTTTGGAAATATTAAACAATGTTGAAAAGCACTTTTTGCAGAAAATTACAGTCAAGTCATCATTTTGCAGAGAATATTGTGACCAATTAGAAATAGATTTCACAAAACTGAAGGAGGGTTTTGTTCCTAAGAGACCCATATACAAAAACCTATCTCCGTTTTTGCACAGTGGTTTTATAAGGAGAGATACATGCGCATCTTTACAGGCCATTTTTCAGACTCTGTAAAACTCTGTTTTACACATATTGTTTACAGAGAATATTATGCACATCTGGAGAGGAATTTTAGGAAAGTGAAAGAGGTTTATCTCACCAAAATATTTATCCACAATAACCTCTTTCACTTTTTACATATCTATTACGGATTGAGAAATAAGAAGATATAATTGGACCCCAAGTTTGCAGAATTGTTGGAGCAGATTGCACAAAGAAAGGAAGCAATTAGTGACTTGGATGCCTCATCATCAAATAAGAGTTGGATCAAATTCGAATTCTCCTCTTTGTCATCACTTATCCATCAAAAATAGTGCCAAATAGTTTTAGTGTCCTTTACTTTAGTTCTATTTATGTAAATAGTTGGAGAGATTTGTGAACCAATTTTGATATTTGTTTCAAGATATTTTAGTTTAGAATTTGTATAAATACTCCACTCTTGGAAGCATTTGGGGGGATTCTATTACTCTGCTGTAACATTGAGGTTTCGGAATAAAAAGCTTTTGGACAAATTTACTTGTGGCTTACTGGATGACGTTTTGAAGCACTGGACTTGTTGCAGGATTCATGTGTTGGACTTCAGTTCAATAAGTTTTCCAACCCTTGTGTTTAAAATTTTATATTAGTTTATGCTATCATCATATCCGTTTCTGAATAGTTTACATAAAGGATTGAAACAGAATTTGCTTAATTGTACTCTGTTTTCAAATGTGATTATTCTCGATGTTTTCTTCTGGATTAGTTATAAGCATGAATTCTTAATTGCTCATGTTTTGTTGATTTAAACATTGTTGATTACTGTAACAAATAATCCTTCATTGCTCTTTGCTTGTAGTCATTTCTCTTCTTTCTCTTGAATATGGTGAAAGATTCTTAGCTGCCTTTCATCCCTTCAAGACCATCCATCCACTTTAAATTTTAAGGATTGTTCTATGTCTAGCTATCTTGCCCTGTAATACCATCTTGTGTTTAGAAAGGAAATCCAGTAAAGCCATCCTTAGACTCCATAGCCCAATGGACTGAAAGCCCTCAACCTTGCCCTTAGTTTGTGGATTCCACCATTTTCTCAAAACAAACTTTGAATATATAACTAGCCTAAAATCATTCATAAACAAAGATAAATCATAAAGAGAGAGCCCTCTCTGGATGCAGATTGGCTAGATTCTGCATCTAAAAGGTTGGTTTGTGGTTACCTCGGGTATACTTTCCTCTTACACAACTTCTAGGAAAACCTGAGTGATAACAAGCGGAAGAACAGAACGATCGTGGGTGCTACATGGGCGATGTTGCATGATCAGGGCCTACCCCTTCACTTGTGGCCTGAGGCATGCAATACAACAATGTATGTGCAGAACCGTTGTCCTCAAAAGGTTCTTGGCATGAGTACACCGGAGGAGGCATTTTCTGGCAAGAGGCCTGATATTTCTCATCTGAGAATTTTTGGCTCACCTGTCTACATGCATGTGACGAAGGATGCCAGAAAGAAGCTGGATCCGACCGCAGAGGTTGGAATATTTATGGGGTACACTGATACACCTCACAACTATCGGGTGTATTTGTCAGACAGTCGCAAGACTGTTGTGCGACGGGATATCAAGTTTCAGGAGGAGAAAGCCATGCAGTGTTCGCTTGAGAGGGAGCTACACTTGCATGCGGATGAGGAGCTGTTAGTTCCTAAGGAGGAGCTTCCGGATGTGGATCAGCCACAAGAGGAGGTTCAGGAGGTGGAAGAAACCACCCAGGCAGCGCCAACCATCGGAGGGCGCATGCGCACTACAGAAGCTGAGCGACTGGCTCGGGATGCAGAGAAGGTTGTAGGACCACCTACAGCACAGCGCAGACAGAGACAGTCACCGGATCGGTACACTGGATACATGGCTCTTATGAGTCAATGTGTTGTGACAGAGCTATCCTCTTTTGAGGAAGCTGTGGAGGAACCCGCATGGGTAGATGCCATGATCGAAGAATATGATTCGATCGTCAGAAACAGTGCATGGGAGATTGTCCCAAGACCGGAGGGGAAATCAGTGGTGGGTTTGCGATGGATCTACAAAGTGAAGCAGGCGGCTGACGGGAGTGTGGAGAAGTACAAGTCGAGATTTGTCACCCGTGGCTTCTCATAGATCGAGGGGATCGATTATGAGGAGACCTTTGCACCTGTCGCAAGGTACTCTTCCATACGGACGATCCTAGCTCTTTCAGCGCAGATGGGATGGCACATCCGTCAGATGGATGTGAAGACTGCATTCCTCAACGGAGTCATTGAGGAGGAGGTGTACATAGAGCATCCTGAAGGTTTCGAGATCTTCAGCAGTGAGTCGCATCTTTGCCGACTCAAGAGAGCACTGTACGGGCTGAAGAAAGCACCTCGTGCTTGGTACACACGGATTGATAGTTATTTCACCGGGCTTGGATTTTCCAAGAGTGAGGCGGATCCTAACCTGTACCAGATTGTGGTGGAGGGGAAGCTACTGATCATTGTACTGTATGTAGATGATCTGATTTTGACGGGTGATGAGTTGTTGATACTCAATACGAGGAGGACCTTGCTAGAGAGTTTGAGATGAAGGACTTGGGCCTCCTTCATTATTTCTCGGGATTGGAAATTTGGCAGTGCAGTGATGAACTGTTTGTTTCTCAAGGCAAGTATGCCCGGGAGATACTGGAGAAGTTCAACATGCACGGCTGCAAGCCTGTTGATACTCCTCTTCCTGGTGGATGGAGGAAGGAGGATGCTACTTCGATAGAGGTAGTGGATGCCACTGTTTATCGACTGTTGGTGGTGTCGCTTATGTATCTGGTCAATACACGACCCGATATATGCTATGCTGTTAACCAGCTTTCGCAAGCTATGGTTAAGCCTACCAAGCTCTTCTGGAAGTCAGGCAAGCATGTATTGCATTATCTTAGTGGCACATCAGGATATGGTCTATGGTACAGATAGGAGGATGGAGTGAAGCTTTCTGGCTTCACTGATGCAGATTGGGCAGGGAGCCCAACGGATCGAAAGAGCACATCTAGAGGATTTTTCAGCATTGGGTCGACAGCAGTTTCCTGGTATAGCAGGAAGCAGAGATCCGTGGCACTCAGTTCAGCAGAGGCCGAGTACATGGCAGCAAGCTTGGCTGCATGGGAGGCTATTTGGATGAGGAAGATCCTCGTTGGATTGTTTGGGTTGCATTTGGAGCCTACAGTGATTTATTGTGATAAACAAAGTTGCATTAAACTCTCGGTTAATCCAGTATTTCATGATAGATCCAAACACATCAACATCAGGTACCATCATATCAGAGATTGTGTTCAGCGGAGAATCATGTTACTTTCATATGTTCCCACGGAGGATCAGGATGCTGACATCTTGACGAAGGCGCTCACCAGGAGCAAGTTCGAATTCCACAGAGGCAGGATAGGGGTTGCGGATAATCCATATCTTGCTGAGAGGGAGTGTTGAAAATGCAGCAAGATGATGGAGCTTAGTGAAATGAAGTCGCCTTCACTAAGTGGGCCCGCAGGCAAATTCTGGCGCAAAGTCTATTTTTAGACTATGTCTATTTTTAGACATATGGAGCATGGTCCGGGGGTTGCAGTATGTTATTCTTGGAGTATTGGTCATGTTGGTAAAAATAGATGGACCTCTATTTTTTGGACCTATAGGTCGAAGTCTATTTTTAGACTGCCTCTCCTTAAAATAGGGAAGTCAAATATTATTTACCCTTAATAATATTTAGACTCTAAACTTCGGTTTACTCTCTTGGAGCACTTCAGTTCGAGCCTTGGAAGTGGCTCATGCATCTGACAGAGGAATTACGCTATTCCTAAGGGTTTGGTGAACTCATGCATGGTTGACTTCAGTTAGGACTTCAGTGGCAGAAGTTTGGTGGAGTTGATGAGACAGTTGGTGGAGTTGTGTTCGGTTTAACTTAGTTGAACTAGTTGTGATTAGTTTAACTAGCTAATCAACTAGTAATGAGTGGAGTGAATTAAATATTATTTAATTCACTAATTATTAACTAATTATTCAACTCAAGAACACATCAGTTCACTACAGTGCATGGACAGTTCAGTGGAGACCAGTGAAAGAGGTAGATGAAAGGGTTGAGATAGCTATCAGTTGTGACATCAGTTGTGCATGATATTTGCACCACACTTGAAGGAATTTCCCATGAGGATTGCGCTATCAAGCCAAGGAGATTCAAACCTTGGATCTCTCATTAGACCAGCCTTGATTGCGCAATAGAGGCAGGCAATTAGTGGATGAGTTTTGAACCTGTGACTTGTTCAAAACCAAGCTAGTTTGTGTGTAACTTAATGAGATAGTACTGAGTACTTGTGAGGAGTATTGTGCTATGTAATGTTACATGTTCTCTCCATATAATATACAGAATAGCTGAGGGGTTTTCAGCTATAAGCTTTCCCCATTACATATTGTGTTTATGTGCGCATGCAACTGTTTTTATTTCCGCAAATTGATGATTGATTGTAGAAGAGATTATGTGTTGCATATGAATTCGAATTAGTATGTGATCAGGATAATCTCGGTGGATAAATATTCATTATTCAGAAAATTTCTACACTCCCAAGCTAGCCTTCTGCATGTCCTTCATCATTCCATCCATCTACCTACATTTCTTCGTCACCAGGCAACCCATCTCACTCAATTCTACCTCAATCATGTAGTGCTACATGATTGTCTTGAACTACTACATGATTGATCAGAATTTATACATGATTGAGATCAACATAGGAAAAGGTGTTAGATTTAATTTTTTTCTTGGGGGAATGAAAGGAGACAATCACAACACCTACATCATCTTTCATTCATATCATTTAACCATTTTTCCATCCAAAAAATCACCTTTGTTCTTAAAAAATGACACCATTTCCACCACTTTTTCACAAATTTTCACCACCATCAGAGTTTCTAGTCCCTTTCAATAGGCTCAACATGAATTATTTGAGCTTATGATTATATTTCAAGAATAATGTTGTGATTTTGCAAGCATGTGTGTGACTGCTACATGAAAGGATCCAATCCTGTAGCACCTTGCATAAACCCTACAAAACCATGGTTGAAGACAACTGACAATTCCATAATGAAACCTTGGCCATCCCGAAGCATTAAGAGACCATACTTGTTATTTTTGGAAGCCACAACACTCTTGAGGAGAAATTAAAAAATCACTGATCACCTCCAACAACAACAGATCGATACTTAAAGAAATTGCATCAGAAAAATTCACTGAGTTAGACACCTATCAAAGAATATTCATAAAAAATATATTTTGTGTATGTTACGGACACAAATACCAAAAGGTCTGGGTTGAGGGACCTAACAGAGCGGAATGTATACAATCACAAGAAGAAATCAAATTAAAATTCCTAATGCTTAAACTAGTAAACTAGGGATAGGTGACCTTACCTGTATGTCTTACGTTTGAAGTTGTTCTCGTAGGGTGAAAACCCTCGGCTTCTCCTTGTGCTTCAAGACCTAAAAATCATTCAAGACAAAGCACATAGACTAGTTGTACAAAATATATATCCTAAATGTCAGAATGTTAGATCATATAAACTCATTAAATATAACATGAAAAAAATATTACAAGATCATTAACATGTATATGAAACATATAATACCATGACATCAGGAACAAGACAAAGCTTCTTTTATTGATGTATGTGAAAAATAAAGTGGAGATATCACCTGAAATCAGCCACATCTCCAAGCGAAATTGTCCCCTGGATCCATCCAGAAGCCTCAAAAATATTCTTCCATAAAAGGTGCACAAAGGATGTCACATAAAGGAGGTGAAAATCACGAGGAAACAAGGGTTTCCTGAACCTGGGATGTGCAGGAGGCACAGGGATAATCAGACTTGATATGAGCTATAGCAGGCTATAGTATCAATAACATTCTCTCTCTTCCCTTATTGCTTCCCAATGATGTGTATTTATACTTCCTCAAATTAATTTTTCAATTTGGAAAGAGCTTGGCCACAGGCTGGTGTAGGTGGTCTTCAGTTAAAACCCGTAAACCCCGCCAAATTAATAGGGAGATTATATATTTTTTAATATTTTAAATTGTATATGTGGGTTAGATATGAGCAAACCCACATCCTCATGTGTCTAAGACAGGGCAAATTCACGCATGGAATTCAAAATAATGTTTTTTAAGAAGTTGACCATGTCCGAATGGAAAGGGATTCCCAAGGCCAATACATAGATCATCAAGTATATAAAGGTGATAAATGAGTCTATAACAGATGCCCCCTAATATATGAGGTCAGCAGGGGTACATGATGGCCGAAATGTATTATGTGCATAAGAAAGAATCTTGCGAGGACTTGAGAGGACTTCACCAGATTTCAGCCTGCCAAAAACCAGTGAAAGAAATCAGAAAGAAAGCTCATGTCTAAGGCGGGAATACCATGCTCAATGGAAGAAAATCATGTCTGCATAACAATTGTGGAGCGGATCCAATATGTATACAAGTATAGCATAAACTATAAAGTACATGGTAAATCATCTTATCCCTGCCCGAAATTTCATATCAAAATAATGTTTAGGTATCACATATAAAAGACTAATCAATGATGCTACAAAGACATTTGAACACTGAAGTCACAACTGAATCTCCAAATACCAAATCATAAGTGGTGGAAAAAATGGTACTTCACGCAACTTGGGTGCCAACATATAGGATGTTTTTGTGATGAAATGGAACATACAAGGGTGGATGGTGTCACTGGAAGAAACTGAAGGAGCTGTCAAATTGAAACAAATCATTTTGAAGCAAACCTGAGGTCTTCACCAATACTATGGTAAAATTCTACACAATGGGAATAAATGAGCTGAAGTCGACCATCTGATAAATCGTTCGATTACTAGTCATTCATGTATACCGTTAACAAATGTGAGACAACTCACCGATAATGATGATCAGAGTCAAGGTACCCCAGTAAAAACTAACAAGTGTGAATGAATGAGTTGAAGTCAAACACTTGAGAGAATATACCAATGAGTAGACATTGATGTATTCTCACTGTTGATAGTGAAGGAATCTGCCACTAATGACTGCATACCCTAAGGTACTGACAAAAGGACTTTAGACCTTATTCCCAGAGAAATGTGTCGGAGTCAATGGGAAAAAATCTGCTGGAAGGAAGGCATTGAGGCATCCCACATCATTCCAGCGCGAGTGTAACCCGCAGGCAAAAATTTGGAAGGAATTAGACGAAGAAAATTGAAGTAACCAACCCGAAGCACGTTTCCGACATGCACAAAATGTAGCTAGCACACAACAGAAACCCTCTGAACCAACCAATAAAGAAAGCTGACAAAGAGGTGAGAAATCCACTGATAGGGTCAAATGGAAACCAAGGCACTACATGAATCCAAGGTGTGATAATGAAAGCTGAAGTCGAACAAAAGGGAAACCACTCAGTCAAAGACCCATGGTGTTGATCAAATGTTGAGCACAAGGTCACCTATCAATGATGTATATAGGGGTAGGATGCGGCTCTAGGTTTACTCTCAGAGAAATTTTTCGAAGTTGATAAGAGACAAACCTGCTGTCAAGAATTCAATGGAGACCTTCTCAAATCAACACAAGCAAATGAGCAAATAGTTGATCTGATATAACAAGACTCCAACATGCCGGGGATGGTCGACTGAAAAAATGAGTCAAGAAACACAGCAGAAAGGCCGACTCAGGTTTACTTCCCTTGAACAAAAGAAAGACTCATTTTGAATATGGCAGCATATGATAACTTTATATAAGTTTGTCATGTAGGAGGCACGAACAAAACATCCATATGATTGGAAGAGATAACCAACCGGGGGAGTACTGACTTGATAACATGGTTATGCCTTCTCCTAATTCAAACTAAACCCATCTCAAAATGGAGAAAAGACTTAGATTTTTTTTGCTTTGTTCAAGGGCGACACAACTAGCTCTTAGCTGTCATCAAATGTAGAAGTACTGTCTTAGATCCCACTCTTTTTGGGACATTTATTTATTTTTGTCATTTTGATATTGAAAGCCTGAAAAAGAATAAAATAATGCCTATATTACAGTGGATAGAACGAGTTTCAATAAACAAATGCACTAGTTCCTGGGATAGGAACAATCTTATGCTTAATGCAAGGTGGTGAAACTGGTAAGTAACACTCAGAGGAATGTTCCATCCATGGGAAAAGGTGTCAAGTCGTAGAGGCTAAGTGATTGCATGGCTAACTTTGCAGAAAGACACGATCAAAATATGGCCTATTAACGAGTCCCAGATAAGCCGACTTAAGGCCAATATATACAAATGGTTAATATGCAATGCAACAAAACAACTCAATAACAAAATTGGAGCCTCTAGTGTATAAAGCCAGAAAATATAGTGAAGAAGAAGGAGAATGAAGCTTCATCGCATAAGTCATGGAGGGACTAAAGAGGACTCCAGAGCCTACACAATTTGCAGCATGGGCGACATATGCTAGCGAGGATCTAACTAAGAATCCCATGTAAAGGATGGCTCTACCATCATATCATGATTTATAAGTCGACGAGTGAAAATGATTTAATAATCATAACATGATGGGGTCGATCCTATGGCAATATTTCAGTATGGAGGATAGTATGCATAAGTGCAACCAAAAGTGAATTCCCTAACCTATATGCTAGTTCTGAACAAAATACCTGCCATGACAGGTCAACAATCATGGAATCGAAGCAATGATGATATCGTCTCGAAATCGTCAAATGGACCTGAAAACAACCTATCCCGGCACTTACAAGCCAAAAGGTCATAAAGTCATGAACAAATTCAAAAAGTAATCACAAAACTTTAAAAAGGTAAATTGTGAATTTTTTTTGAATTTTGGGCATAAATAGGCCTTTTGGACTCACATTTGGTCATTTATGCCTTGAATAATTTGTGAAAGAGCTCTAGAGAAAAAAATCCCCAACTTCGAACGAGACCAATTATGAGTCGAATCAGTGCAAATCTTCTAGGTAATTTTCTCAATCAGCTTAGTAATCAATTTAATTGTCAATTCAAGTAATTTTTTATGGATTTCACTGTAGATTTTTTTTTTTTTTTTAAACCTCTGCGTATACGTGGGTTCATAATTTTGAACTTGTGTCTAGACGCGACTGTGTAGGAAGCAACTCGCGTATGCACAGAGCAAAATTTTAAAATGAACTTCTAATGGTTTTTTAATGAATTGGTCCAGGATGACCATTGACTAGAGAGATAGGGAGCATAGCACAATTGAAAATGAGGTCATTGAGGACCAATTATCCTTGGATATACTCTGGGGATGCAGATTGCTCAAGTTTATTAAGATGCCAAATATGAAAACAAACACCAGGTTGCTCGGAATTCTTTTCAGATACTGGGACCCAGAGGAGGACTATTTCATGATCGATCAAATTCCATTAAGGATCGATAATGAAGACATTTATTTCATAACTGGACTCTCCCGAACAGGGGAACCAGTAAATTTACAAGGAAATCCCACAGGAGGGCTAAATTTCGAATATTATATTCGCATATAAAGTGCTAAGGGTGCTCATAAGGTCGAGATACAGATCCCAATTAGATATGTGCAAGGGTTGCACATGAAGATAATTATTTTCACCATAGTTAGAGTAGCCGGATCGACTTCCTTACACCAAGCCTCACGAGGGACCATGATTTTGGCAGTGGAATGCTTGACTACACTATATGATTGGTGCACAACCTTGTTAACAAATTTGAAGAAACAGTTAACCTCCATCCAAAAGAATAAAACAAAAACTTTGGTTATGGGACCATTTTATGCACATTCTTCTTTGAGAGGATTCTAGGGCTTCGTCCCAAGATTATCTCTATTATCAGCAGCCCGCAGGATCCACAGATAGCTAGATGGGCCGATCTGATAAAGAGGCTGGGGGGTGTCAAGGCCCCCCGAACTACCTGGGATGATGAGTTCTTCCTATGGTGGGGAGAAAAATTCATCGAGGTAGAAGATTATCCCTACGTTGTCAAGGATTTCAGGGGAGATGTTGATTTTTCCTTACCACCCGGTGCAACATGGGGAGAGATTGGTATGATCGCACAATGATTTTTGATTATATGATTTTTATTTTTATTTATTTTTATTTTTATTTTTTTAAATAATGATATAAAAATTAATAAAATCTTTTTTCTTGGACAATTAACTTATAAATTTATGGATCATGTTACAGATGTTGGACCAGTCAGACTCGAGGGCTTCCCGATACATAGGCATCGTGGAAGAGAAGCTGAGGATGCTGCAGAGGACCCTGGGAGATTTATCCATGCTATACAGAGGAACCTGGAGGGTTTGACCCACCATGTCCCTATGGCTATAGTGGAGGACCTTCCTGAGGTTGTACAAAGATGTGTGGTCGGTGTACCACGCGATTGGGTGCAACTGTTCCACCGTGTGGCGACATATATAGTGTTCTTCCGTAACATCTACCCAGGGTAGGGCCCACAAGGATAGACCTTTTATGACAACCGATTGACTGTAATATTTTTTTATGATGAACATGATTGTCCGATTTTTGTATATGTCTCATATATACAATGATGATTGATGTTTTTTGATATTTAATGTATTAAATGATTAATATGTCAATAAATTTCTTGATTAGCTAATGAATCTGCAAACGATTTTTCTGAACATGGAATGTGACTGTATATAACATAATCAAATTATCGTTGCAACAAATGCACTCTCAGAAATAAATGATGTAAAAATGGATCTCTGACACGAAAGGTGTTGTTTAATTATGAAACGACCAGTTGCAAATCCAAGTACACTACTAACGAATCAATACCAAGAGCCATTTCCTCTGAAAGTAGATTGAGCACAATAGTATATCCTGCTACATTTTTCGAAGCATGAACAATACATACGCCCCTTGAGACTAGCAATTGACCAGATGTATAGTATATTACCCAAGTCATGGAAGCAAGATTCCAGGTATGTCAACTAGCACCATCGACAAAGCCAAAATGACTCATGTCATCTATAAACACCTGCGAAAGCAGATAAAAAACATCAAAGTCACACCAAAAAATCAATAGACAGATATGCAAAAAATATACAATATATACAGCCAAATAAAATTCTAGGCAATTTCCTAGGCATAATACTTCTTCAAATAGAGCTGATTTATGGGCTATGCCAGCTCGTTTCCGTCGAAATCAACCAAATCATAAGCTCCCTTCTTAAGGAATTTTTTAACAATGAAAGGGACATACCACATGATTTGAATTTCCCTGCCCCAAAGGCATGCTTTTCATGATCGTAGACCAAAACGAGGTCACCTCCAGAGAAAACCCTAGGTTTGACAGCCTTATCATACTGAACCTTCACTCTTTTCTTATGGGCCTCGTTTATCGTAGTTGCATCTCGGCGCTGATCATCAAGACGTTTTAGATAAACAAGGTGTTCTTCGAGACTTGAAGTGTCAAGAAGAAGCTCAAAAACCATCTTAAGGGAAGGAATCTCACACTCAATAGGAAAGACCAATTCCAAACCATAAACCAGTTGGAAAGGAGTGAACCCAGTTGCAGTCTTAACAGACATATGATATGCCCAAGATACAACATGACATGCCAATTGGACCTAGATTTATTGATTGTCCGTTGAAGGATAACAATTAAGTATTTATTCACAACTTCAACCTGCCCATTGGCCCGTGGATAATATGGAGAAGAATTCTCCTGCCAGAAACCCAATTTAAGAGCCAATTTAGCCATCATGGAGTTATGAAAATGACTAACATGATCAGTGAGAATCTCTTTGGGAATACTAAAGCAAGAAATGACTTAGTTGAATAGAAACAGGGTTTTTGTTTCACGATTGTTCGTGAAAGTAGGCATAGCCTCGACCCACTTTGTAAAGTAGTCCATTGCTACGATAATGTACTTGTGAGCCTTCACCGAAGGCGGGTTATATGTATTAAAATCAATTCCCCACTTATTGAACAGGCCGACCGTGACAACAGGAAAGAGTTCAGCTAGATGAGCACACATCTTCCAAGCGTAAACCTGACAAGGATGACATTTTTTACTGCCTCAACACAATATTTGAAAATCGAGGGCCAAAAATATCTGGCACGCAAAATATTTTGGGATGTAGCTAGCCCAGATAAATGACCACCACAAGCTCCACTGTGGCAATCATTCAGCACAACCTTAGCTTCTTCGAGATTTAAGCAACGTTTAAGGATCGAATCGACCCCACGACGATATAGAGTGTCACAGATAATAAGATAACTTTTTGCTAAGTGATGCAACTTTCAACGCTCATCTCTCAAAAAAACGAGGGGAAACTTCGAAGTCTGGAGATAAAAAAAATGAGATCTCCATACCAAGGATCTTATGAAGATATGAGGAAAATATGTTCATTAGGGAACGAATCCTCATAAATAATCTCATCTCCACAAGGAAACTTAGAGATCAAGTCCGCAAATAACAAATATTTCTTGGATTTAGCACACAAAAATTTGAGATCGAACTCTTACAAAATGATAATCCATCAGTTGTATTTTCCCCCAATCACTCGCCTACTGAGAACAAACTGAAACAGATTAATTGCTACCAAAACATAAGTTTTACGAAGGAGAATGTAATGCCTAAGTCGCTCGACAACATGGATAGATGCTAAAGCTAACTTCTCGATGGGAGAATATGGGACCTACCAAGCCTTGAATTAGGTAATAAATAACATGCTCACAAAGAGCGTCATCCTCCTAAACCAGAACCATACCTATAGTATATTCTGCCACGACGAGATACAAAAGGAATTCTCTACTATAATTAGGTGGACTCAATAATGGAGTAGAGATCAATGCCATTTTCAAAGCATCGAATGAACGTTAAGCAAAATCATCCCACAAGAATGGAATTCCTTTCTTTAAGAATCTCATAAATACTTTCGTCACCTTAGCATAATTAATGATAAATATTCTTAAGAATTTTTCTTTTCCTTGAAGACTTTGAAGTTGACGAATAGAAGACGGGGGAGGAAACTGAAGTATTGCCTCAACCTTGAAGGGATCTACTTGAATCCCTTCAGTAGTCACGATGAATCCCAACAACTGACCAGATGTGACGACGAAAACACACTTATTAGGGTTCAACCAAATTTTATAATGATGACATATTTCAAAAACCCATTTAAGTTTAGAGGGATGATCAATTCTCTTTCGAGAACAAGTAGCTAAATAATCCAAATAAGTTTCGATGATATTCTTGATGTCATGGAAAGCATAAGACATGGCCCACTGGAAAGTATCTCCTGCATTTTTAAGACCAAAAGGCATATTTTTGTATGAAAATGTACTCGAGGGGAAAATAAAAGCAATCTTGTGCTAATCTTTAGGACAGATGGTAATTTTATTGTATCCAAAGAAACCATCCATGAAGGAGAAAATTTTATTCCCCATACACTCATCAATAATCTTATCAATAAATGGTGTGGGGTAATTATCCCTCAGACATGCCTTATTCAAATCCCTGAAATCAATGCAGACACAGATTGTTCCTTGTTTCTTGTCCACAGGCACTGGATTCGAAATCCATTCGGTTAAAGGAACGAGGTATATGAAACTCGCCTTAAGCAACTTCTCAACCTCGACCTTGATAGTTGGGGCTTCCTAGGGTTTACTGGACGAAGCTTCTTCCATATAGGCTTAGCATTATTGTAAGCATTTATCTCATGCTCGAAAATAGATGGATCAATTCCAGGCATTTCCTCATAAGACCAAGTGAACACATCACGAAACTCTCTAAAGAGATCGGTATAAGTCTAGATCTCTTCAGGGGAACATTCATCTTCAATGAAAAAATTCTCAATAACATTGGGATCCTTGGAAATGTTCACCGGGATAGTATAAAAAATTATACCCATGTTCCCTTTAGTAAAAAACTGTGCTGGAGCTAAAGGATTCAAGACCGGGTGAACAAGACCAGAAGACACAGGGCTAGACAATCTCGATTCAACTTCACGCAAATCTGGTAGAAAATAGGACTGATGATGAAAATCATCCCACAGTATTTCCACGCCAGTCAATGCTTCAAGGATAGCCTCTTCAGATGGAAGAACAATATCAAGACAATCCTAAGGAGAAGATGTACTAAGTGTCCAAGCCGGAGCCACATCTTCGTCCAACTCCTCCGGTGAAAGAGAATCTGGAATGGAATCTGTAGAGTCAACAATAGATTGATTAGAAATCTCTACTACAGATCTAGGGAATGCCATTCCACCCACTTTACCTTCCTCTAATGTGGAAGTAGGAGAAGCGAAGGTCCAAGGATCTGAAAAATAGTGAGTTTGAAAGAACTCTCTTCGAGTAGGAACCCTGGAGGATGAGATAGCATTAATATGAATGGAAGGAGGCAAAAAATCAAAGGCACCCATCAATGAGGTATACATTCCAACCAAAAATTCTCCACAGGTTGTTTGGCATCATTCACCAAGGGAACAATCGAGTTAGAAGATGCATTTCGATCTATCGGATAATAGTCCATCTGATCGACAGTGACAATCCTCCCTTCATGGGGAAAACACAAGATGCGAAATAATGATGAAGCAATAGCATCAATTTCATAAATCCAATTCTGCCCCAATAGAAGGTTGTAGTCCAAATTGGCATCAACTATCTCGACCTCAATATTGACAGCTTTACCTCCAACACAGATGGGAAAAACCAAAACAATGCCATGTGGCTTGTGAGAATGACCATAAAATAAAATGAGAAGAGTAGGTGAAGGCACAACTTGAGGGGATCCAATGGCTTTCCAACATGATATATACATGACACATGTGGAATCGCCCTCATCGACTACCATTCGAAAAATATTGATCTTTTGAAACGTAGACTTACTCTGAAAATCCATGTGATGAGGAAGTCTCTTCTTAAGATTTGACATATCAAATGTGATCATAAGAGAGTTCCTTGGATCAACTGCCCCGATTGTAGTGAGAAATGCACTCCTTTGTGTTGGGCACGACTGGAGTACCTCTAACACAGACATAACACAAGGACTCTAATCCAGATCTTCTACAATGGAGTAGTTCTGGGCTGCCTTGGCATTAGGGTTGATTGATTTATGCTTAGCAAAACCTTTCGGCATGCGAGGTATAGGATCAAGTGTAGGCCTCTCAATATGGAATGGCTTCGAACTACTAGGAACACCCTTAGCCTTTGAAGACTCATATTCACCATAATCACGAGATCTCGTAGTAATATCAATGTGAGCACTCACCACATATACATTTGAAGAATTTTCCCCTTCCCGGTTGCCCCCAGTGGGAGCTCCAGTATTAGAATTCATGCCAGAAAGAAACTACTGCCATCGGGGAAAAGGGTTAGCCAGGACAACCTGGGAACTAGAGGAACCTTGTTGAGCTAACAAGTGTTGAGCATCTTGAATTTTAGGGTAGAGATGAGTAATATGGTCTCTGGTGCATAACTTTCATGGAAACTTAACTTTCTTCTTTTCCTCTCTCTTACCCTCTCCAACACAATCTTTGGATTTGTTCGCATTACTCTTCTCATCCTTATATTTCTTCTTATTTTTTGGTCCCTTCTTCTTCCCATTAGATTGTTGATTTCCTTTGGGGTTAGAAGCTTGAACAACATTAATACTTAAGGGTTGGGAAGGAGTAGACACTGACGACGTAGCATGAATAGAAGGAGCAGATTGTAAAGACAACTGCTGCAATTGATTCAAAAGGTTAGTCATGCCACTATCGATCGAACCGACAAGTAAATCCACTTTGGAATGAGGAGCATCCGAAAAAATCTTATTAAGGACCCCAGACTAAGAATAGATCAGTTCCAACTGTTGGGCCCTAAAGATAGCTTGTTCCTCAGATAATACCCCAGAAAGGGATACATCCTTCGATATTTATGGCTGTAAGGATTTAGGAAACCACTTGAGAAGGAATTAATTAGGAATTTGGGCTTTGATGAGCCTCTTCCTTCTCCTCCATTCCTAAATTTGATCAGAAATGTGCATTGCCTTATCCTATTGGAAATTAGCCAAGAGATCAGTCCCAGTATTATAACAAACAAACAACTGGAAATGGTTTAGAAACATAGTAGCCAACTCGCCAAACATAGAAAACTTGCCCCCAGTGAGCTCAATGTACCATTTTGCAGTGTTTCCAGTTAGGGTGCCTGAAATAGTCTCAACCTAATCAAATCATCGATGAGGGAGTTCGAGAAAAATCATAAATGGAAAGTGGTAACAAGGTTGGTTGGATCCTCACCAGTCTTACCTTCAAATTTTGGAATATCTGAGGGAATTTTAGTAGGGAACGGAGGCCAAATCGAGCTGTATCGAATTATATCATTAGTCAATTTTGATAAATTTGGAAAATTAAAAGTTTCCAAGAATGGTAAGCATGGAGGATCTTGAGAATTCCATCCCCCAAGGGAAGGATTCCCAACATTTTAAAAATAATACCCTAGATTTACTGAGGCACCAAGTTGCCATGGATTGTTCATAGAAAAATACGATCCATAAGAGAAACCTTGTGGCCCAGAAGCAGTCAGAGTAGGATCCCCTCCCATCGTAGGATTACCATAAACAAGGATATTTCCCCCAATCAAAGTTTTGAATGAAGATGAAACCCCTTGGTAACGGTTCCAAGCATTGGCGAATGGAGAGATACCCTGGGACGCACCTATGAAGGACAAAGGTACATTCCCTTGTTGACCATAGAAGAATTAATTCCAACTTCCCAACCCTGTAAAAGCAAGGTTCTAGCCTTGAAAATAACTAGAGCTTTGGACTCCAAGAAAAGGATTGAAACCTTTACCCTAAGAGGAGAAAGCAAAATATCCTATGGAAGGGTTCAATTGAGGGATATGACCGCTTCTGAAGGGGAAAAATTTAAAATAACCTGACCCACTAGCCATAGAAGACATGGGTGTTGAGACAACAGAAGCAGTAGTGAAGGAAACAAAAGGAATTTCACTAGATGGCATTCCAAAAGAAAAGGGACCAAAATGGGAAGCAAATGCTTGGGTGCCCCCACTTGTAGATTAAATGGAGGTAGAGCCAAAAATTTTGCAGTGGGAGTGATAGTCAAAATAGCAATGGTACCTCCTCCTTCAGCCGAAAGAGGAGTATGCACACTTGAAGTGCTCATAGCCGAAGTTGTGTTCCCAATTGTGGCCATCGAAAGAAAAGGAGAAATATGGGGGCTACCCAGTCTTTGAGACGGAGGCCTAACGTACAAAAGAAAATCCGGAAAAATAGCAGGAAGAGGAGAGGAAGGAATAACTGGAGGTTCATGAATCTCTTCCACATCAAATTATTCTACCAGAAAAAGGACTCGAGAGATGAGTGGAGTACTCCTCTCTATATCACTACAAGTACTAGGACCACCCATAGAAACAATAATCCCAAGCGGAGAATCACGCTTCGATGCGTTTGCAACTACTGGGTGAAAATCACTAGCAAAATTGCTCCTACACCTTGAAAAAGGCTCAGCACTCGCATGAGAAATCCCACGAAGCCTCCTTGATCGAAGAACCGATCGTTCAGCCACTTTTATAATTATGAGATTTTTAGTAGACTCAAAAAATTATGAAGCTCTGGCAATCTAGGAGAAAAGAGCACTCTCTACAAAAATGTCCCTAAGATACAACAATCAAGTAGACTTCAGGTATTTCCACTCCATGTTATTAGGAACAGACACCAAAATAAAAAAAGTGAATAAGAGGACCTTCCAAGAATAGTCTGGGATAATTACGCCCCAGGCCTACTAGCGAAGGTAACAGAAACAATTATGCTAACCTCCTAACAAAATCCTTTGTCACTGCAAGTACCCGAGCTTCACAAGGGAACCCTCTAGAAGTACTAATGAGAATGATAAAACCTCCGCCTCAGGTACCACAGGTATTCCCCGCCGTAATCACCTATGTGATACCTAGGAATAGCAACTATGGACACCAGTTCATATCGGTAGCCGGGCGAAACAATCTCAGGTCAGGATCTAGGAGAAGGAGAGCAGGTATCTCTCTTCTCTGCCTTCACTAGCCCTCGCGCTTACCTCTTTGGAGGTAGAGCTTTCCCAGTCCACTTAACAAGGCTGAATTTCTCTCATTAAGCAACTTCTATGTTTGAAATTTTGAGTGGCCTTGGAGAGTTAACTCTCCACTCACCTATTCCAAGGCCCTATGACCTAGACTAGGTTGTCTATATTAATGACAACTCAAAAAAGTATAGTTCATTTTTAGATTAAACGCTTGATTTTAATGGCTGTTATTTTAAATTCAAGGGTAGATGGAGAATGCAACTTATGATGTTTTGATACAAAATAGAAATCAATAGAAACCTGCACCATGAATATGCAACTTTTTATTCGATGAAAGAGATTTCTACTTGGGGTCTACGAAACAACTATAAAGAAAGAAATTCTTATTTTATTTTTAATATCATGCTCAAACACTCAAAAAATATCAAAAATACTACAATGCTTAATAGTGTAACTAATGCAAAAACTACCAATGATGAATGTATATTCTATTACTACTAACAAAGGGAAACAAATGAGTTTTTCAATAAGATAGGTCTGATCACTTTGACACAAAAGCAGAGACAAGACCAAAAAATAACTTCTTTGCACAATAAATGCCAAAACAACTTGGTATAAAAGAGACAAGCCCACTACAAAACTTCTCTCAAAACCAAGCAACTAGACCAAAATGAGAAACTACCAAATTGCTCCAAAAGGGATGAACACCATGAAATGAAAACCAAAATCAAAAGAAACGGAAAACACAAATGTTTTTTGAGCCTTTAACTTTTTAAGGAGAAAGCAAAAATTCTTTGAGAAAATCACAAAACCACCAAAGGCCTCACATCAACAAATTGAGCCAACAAGCAACCTCAAATTCCTTAAGCCAACATTGTCATTTTCATGATGGAACTCAATAAGAGGAATGAAGCAGTTAACTCAAGAAAATGACTTGAAATAGTAGCATAAAACTCCAACAAACAAAAACTTCAAGAAATAAAAAAGACAAATTCAAGATTCACCAAAAAAGTTGATCTCAAGAAACAAGAAAACCAAGCAAGCCAACAAACCAAAAACCAAAAAGTGAAGCGATGAACAAGCCAAGCATGAGAAAACTGACATAGACTCCCTATTATGAAATTTCAGAACAACCAAGAACCTCAGAAGGAAGTCCCGGTGCAACATCCACAACTAAAAATTCACCAAGCAAGGCAAACCCTAGGTTGACTAGGTTTTCAAGCAAGAAAGAGAGAAATTGATACACAACAAGGAGAAACACTATCAAAAAATACAAGAGGTTCTACAGGAGTGACCAAAAGCAGGCAGAAAAGACTTACAGGATCTCAAAAATCAATTTTTCATTTTTAACTAGCCATACACGGATCCAAAGTGTGCAACTTGCGTGTATACGTGTCTATGTCTAAGGAAAATTGCGTATACGCGAGTTCCTTTCGACAAAAACCGACGTATACATGACTGTGTACACAAAAAATAGTTTATAGAAAAGATAGCAAAGAAAAACAAAAAATCCAAGCCTGATCCAGAAGATTGGGGCTTTTGCTTGGATGGGAAAAGAACCAACAAGACTAGTAAAGTGATCAGATTAGTCAGGCAGCCCAAAATCCAGATAAAACAACCCGAACTAGGAATTACATAGATGTAATCCCCAGTGGAGTTTCCATTTCTGTTGTGGGAAAATCTATCCTAAGGTCTGGGTTGAGGGACCTAACAGAGCGGAAGGCATACAATCACAAGAAGCAATCAAATTAAAAGTCCTAATTCTTAAACTAGTAAACTAGGGATAGGTGACCTTACCCGTATGTCCTACGTTTGAGGTCATTCCCATAGGGTTAAAACCCTTTGCTTCTCATCGTGCTTCAAGGCCTGCAACTCATTCAAGAAAATCACGTAGAGTAGTTGTACAAAATATATATACTAAATGTTAGTATGTTAGATCATATAAAATCATAAAAGATAACATGAATTAATGATTACAAGATCATTAACATGTATGTAAAACATATAATACCATGACATCATGGATAGGATAGAGATTCTTTTATTGATTTATGTGAAAAAAAAGTGGAGATATTACCTGAAATCAGCCACGGCTCCAAGCAAAACAGTCCTCTAGATCCGTTCGTCCCAAGCCTCAACAATATTATTACATAAAAGGTGCACAAAGGTGTTGGACATTGGGTTCAACACTCCCCGTGTGTTTTGCAACATGGAATAACTGCCTCTCGTGGATCCTAACTCTGGTTATTGTAGCAGAGAATAAGGCCTGCGGGTTTTGGTCTAATGACAATCGTGATTCCAACAATTGGTATCAGAGCAATAGGTCTCAAGTTCGAAATTCACACAGCTCGCATTGGGGGGAGATTATTGGACATTGGGTTCAACACTCCCTGTGTGTTTCGCGACATGGACTAACTGCCTCTCATGGATCCTAACTCTGGTGATTGTAGTGGAGTCTAAGGCCTACAGGTTTTGGTCTAACGACAATCGTGATTCCAACATAAGGATGTCATATAAAGGAGGTGAACATCACAAGGAAACAAGGGTTTCTTAAACCTGGGAAGTGCAGGAGGCACAGGGATAACCAGACTTGATCTGAGCTATAATAGGATATATTATAAATAACATTCTCTCTATTCCCTTAGACATTCCCAATGAGGTGTATTTATACTTCCTCAAATCATTTTTTCAGTTGGGAAATAGTTTGGCCATAGGCTGGTGTAGGTGTTCTTCAGGTAAAACCCGTAAACCCTGCCCAATTAATAGGGAGATTATATATTTTTTAATATTTTAAATTGTATGCACGGGTTAGATATGAGAGACCATGTCTGCATGCATATAAGACAGGGTAGAGTCACGTATGGAATTCAAAATAATTTTTTTTAAGAAGTTGACCAAGTCTGAATGTAAAGGGCTTCCCAAGGCCAATACATAGATCATCACGTCTATAAAGGGGATAAATGATGCTATAACAGTGTTGAGAAGGACCAATGCATGAAATATGACAACTCCAGAGGGCAACAGTTCGATGAATAAAGCAAAATGCAAGCATCAACAGTAGCCCGACATCACCGGGTAGGCTCAGGTATGACACTCCTAGCCTCCTCCTTTAAACGCATAATGGTTAAAAAGTGTTTTTAATGGATGAGGGATGAATTTTGTAGGCTATATGTGGCCAGTGAACTTGGCCACCCTCAGATAGGTAAAGTGTAGTTCACTCACCTTCCATGCAACATGGAAAAGTCAAAACAAGGGGGCGATAATTACGAGGAGTGGGAACCAATGGCCCAAAAAAGGAAATGCATGGTAAGGAACATCTCACAAAGCGCATTGAGCCCACAACCACAATAGGAAATAAAAAGGACATACCTGATTCCATTTGTACCGAGAAGCTCATTCCCAAAAATAGGTGGAGAGGACCACTAAGACATCGAGAGTTAAGCTACCTATGACCAGGGGTCTCTTAGGGTGCCATAGGGAAGCTACATGATCGACTAGCACGCGCTACATGATTAGAAGTAGGTTTTATAGGATCATAGACAGTTGCTACATGATCGCAAAAAATACTACAAGATTGTAGAGAAGTTGCTACAGGATCAAGCCGAGAGAGGAATGAGGGTCCGAATTGACCAAAATTTCCCTCCAAACACCCAAAATCATGAAGAAATCACCTTGGGAATGGTAAGTAGTGTTCTTATCCTCAAATTTAAGGGTAAAAAAAAATGAAATGATTTGGTTGGAATTCTTCCTATACAAACATCCTATAACAAACCTCTATTGAGATGAATTCCTCTTAAAACGTTTTATTTTTATTTTTTTATATGTGGGAGGAAAGGTGGTAGCAGAGGTAGTTTACTTGAAGTTTGGCATATAATTATCCTAAATCTGACCAGAAGAAGAGTTCAAAATCCTCTCATCCTTGTCTTGAAATCCTAGGCTACTCAAAACACAACCGTCACTAAATATTCTTTGAGAAACTTGAAGAAGAAGCAATAGGAAACACGGGAGGGGTTTTCAATAGAAGGGAGAGCCTTCCCTACCCTTGGGAGGAAGTGACCTATATGATCATCCTAAAGTACATATCTTGTGAAGGAATTTTGAGTGTTGTGTATGCCTATCAATTTAGACTACTCTATGAGTTGAGGTTCCAAACATAGTTGTCCATCCCAAGCAGGCTTAGTGTTCCACATTTTCTCCTTTAGTCCATGATTGAAGTGAGATAGAGGGTGATATAGCGAAAACACCAGTACATTTCCCATCATGGACTAATAAGGCTCATTGTTATGAATTCTTTAAATTACCTCAAGAGCCCTGTGTTATGGACTGATTTTGTGGACATGGATAGGGAGGCCTTCATCGAGACACAAGCCCAAACTCTGGCACAACATGAAGAGACCACCAGATCTAGTGCCACTAAGGAAGAAGATGAATAATAGGATGATGAATAGGTTTAAGAATAGGAAGAAGAAACTAAAGAGAAGGAATAATAAATTGAAGGAGAATCTTGAGAAGAGAGGAAGGAAGAGGAAGTGAAACAAAAGGGAGAAAAATAGACCCTTGGAGATCCCTCTAGACCTTAGAAGAAGAGAAAACAAAAGAAAAATATAAGCCTTTTAGAAGGTAATATAGGACAATAGGCACTTTCTACCCTATCATCCCTCAGCACACCTATCAAACCCAAGAGGAGGAAACCCAAGCAACACCCCTTATAATTTAAAATAAGGAAGAGCACTGGGATCGAACAAGGGAAGCCTCAGCCTCCTTCAACAGTCCTAATCACAATTTAGGAGTATGCCATCCAATGAGAGGGAGAATTGGGATGAGGAAAAGGGAATATTGAGGATTTTACCTCCCTAAAATCCAAGGCAAGGCATCCCATGACATCTATGAGATGGCCAACCACTAGGGCAGTCACATCCAAGCAACTCCAAGCATAAACTACCTTGTTACAGGAAAGGAAAAAAATGCTACATGAAAGGACATAATTTATACAGGATCAAAGGAAGGCATCCCATGACATCTATGAGATGGCCAACCACTAGGGCAGTCACATCCAAGCAACTCCAAGCAGAAACTACCTTGTTACAGGAAAGGAAAAAAATGCTACATGAAAGGACATAATTTATACAGGATCAAGGGAAGGCATCCCATGACATCTATGAGATGGCCAACCACTAGGGCAGTCACATCCAAGCAACTCCAAGCAGAAACTACCTTGTTACAGGAAAGGAAAAAATTGCTACATGAAAGGACATAATTTATACAGGATAAGGAGAATATGCTACAAGAAGGGATAAAAGCACCTCAATATGAGGGAAAAGGTCCACAAGGACTCTAAGAACCTAATCTAAAACCTAATATTGGATCCTATTACAATTTTGTTGAAGCAGGAAGAATTATACCTAAAAATTTTTCAATTCCCCTCCTGTTACACGTTATTTTGTCACCATGACATTTGAGTGTCAATATAGGTTCATCATTACCTATATTGTGCTCCCTTAGAGGTCAAAAACCCTAATTTTCCTAAACCAAGTATTGTAATTGGATAAAATCTCATTAAAACCCTAAAAAGTCTAACTTCACACTTTTCCTAGCTCTTTCTTGCAGATCCATAGATATTTGCTCTATATCTTGTGTCACATCCCACACGTTCTGCTTATAAAACCCGCGGACCCCCGTAAACAGTCAAATAAAGGAAAAATTAAGTTTTAGAAGCCCAGTTGGATGAATATTCTCCCAACTAGAAGCTTCTAGAGGTGTGATCAAATCGAGCTTTATCCCTCCACTCATGGAGCTCTATCCCTTCAGTCATGGAGATTATCCCTTGGTATATGGAGTTCAAATCCCTTCATGAGAGGAATACATCCCCCTCTTCATGGTACTAAAAATACCTCCATTTCCCTATATATTGAGCTCATGTTTTAGTCTTAAGGGTAGAGATACATATTAGTTGCTGAAGAATTTCTCAAGAAGAGCATACTCTCTATACTAGTCATTATTGGTATGAGAATGATCACACACTCATGTCCATAACTTCATGCTAGTTCAGAGAGAGGAAGGCTTGTCAATCTGAAGGAGGAATGATTTTTCAGGACCCCGGGAGGAACTTATGCAACATCAAGGCGACAGGTTGTAAAGTTACTCTTTTCATACAAGATAATACATATGGATCTCCTTTTCTCATTGAGTTGTTCTTATGTCTATTTGAATCATTCAATACAGTTAACTTGGATACATTGATCACTGAGTTAGATTAGTTGTTCTCAATTATTATATGTTGCGGGTGCTTTTAATTCTTTTGTCTGTCTTTGATTGTAGGTTCTCATTACTGAAGAAGCCTCTTTGATGCGATTGGATAAAAGGCTGCACTGAATGTCGAATTTCAAGGTAGGAGAATGTCCTCTTTCTTTATTTATAATAATTTTGAATTGCAAATGATCTAGAGAAAATTATTTACAAATGGATGTTTGTTTCTTGCTATTTGTAGGATACTAGGGAGATCGCTCTTGTCCGTAAGAGGGATTTATCAGTATAACAAAATGGTGACTCCACTGGGTAATTCATCCATAGAAAAAAATTATCAAATAAAAAAACTGCGGAGGCACCGTGACCGGTTTAAAATTGATAAATTCTATAAAAAATGGTTAAAGTTTCCCACTCAAAAAGTTTCTAACCTTCAAATGCATCCATTTGCAGACTATTTCACCATGCTAGAGTGGAGAGAACATGAGCATGAAGATACAGATAATGAAGCCATGAATAATCCTCAAACAATGAGAGTTCTTAAAAATTATGTTTTGTATAAGTTCTGGGCGATTCAAGGTATAAGAGCGCAGGTGGAGCTAATGACATGGTTAGTGAATAAATGGGATGTTAAAAATTAGTGCTTTATCATTAGAGACCATCGGCTCGAAATCAAGCTCGAAGATATTTATTTTCTCACTGGATTGTCCAAAAGAGGAGAAAACATATCCTTGTTTGGAGCTAGACAGGGTGGCCTACCCGTTGCTAGTTACAAACAAGATTTTTGCAGTGATGCGGCTGATCCAAAGGATAAAGGCATAGACATAAAGAATATTTTGCGATTGAGTACACTTTTATCACTTTTTCTGGCTCTTGAAAATTACGAAAAAGAAAAACCCTGGAGTTCTCTTTTAATCCCTTTTCAGACTCTCTAAATATGAAAATATCGTCAAGTACTTGACTATTCGAACTCGTTAAAGCAAATGATCGGTCGTCCCTTCAGTATAAGTTTACCCCTTTTTCGGACTGAAATGGACTATTTACGAAAAAGGTATGTGTTGACTAATCATGGTCAATAGAGTTATCTCCTGCATTATTTTATCCTTTTTCAAGCTTGAGAGACTAAATTTATGAAAAAGTACAACCACGAAGTTTACTTATGTTTTTCTTTTGACTCTCTAAAACTAAAAAACACTGAGTTTCTCCTATACTAGACTCGTTAAAATTTAACAGTAAAGGACCTGTCGATTACAAACAGGAACAAACCACTCCTTCTTAGGGTTTGATTTTAATAATAAGTTGGACTCATCTAAAGGATGAGCTTACACAAGAAGAAAATGTTATCCTCCTCAAGCTTGTCAAAAATAAAAGGGTACTTGCCAGAAATGGTGGGGGAAAAAGAGAAAAGGAATCCAGTTTTCACCCTTGTTTTAAAAGCAGTATACCACTCTTGAACACAACATTTTTCGTCACACTTCTACCTAGATTGGGAAAATACTTTGTCTAACAGTTAATCAAACCACATTGAAAGTCTTCAGCCGATTTCTGGGTATTAGCTTTAGGTCAATTGTTACCAAACCATCTGCATTGTCATTATGTGTTTAAGAGATAGTTCAAATAAACCATTGATTGCAAACATTTGTCTCCATTCACGTTGACCATCCCTGAGTCATTCCTTGTAAATATTTCTTCAAAAATTGATCTAATGGTTTCGTATCGTGGGCTTTCCTACGATGGGTCGCTTTCTATCGATGACATCTCATCATCTAGAAAGTTGATCTAGAATCCTATCAGTACCTTGGGATCTGCATGCCCTAATGGTAGGTTTCTTACCTTCGACGATATGTTGCATCATTAACCTTCGATCGAATGATTCCATGAAGTGTTCGACTGTAAATCATTCATTCACACTTCGTGGATTGTACTGAGTACTTTGAGAGCCATTGTCATTATTGGTGGTTTCTCACACTTGTTAATAGTTCACATCATTAACTGGTAATCAACTGGATTCTACCATGTTCGACTTCGACACAATCAATCGCATGGATAGAATCGTACTAGTTCAGGAAGCAGAAATCAAGACCCTGGATCTAGTTTCCACCATCCAGGCTGCAAGGAGTTTTATTATTCATGATGCAGTAGACTACTTATTCCATACTGTGTCTACTATTGATGTAATTTTAAAATCATTTATGTACCAAAACATGTAGTTAGTTTTGATCTGAGTATGGGAATGTCTACCTCAGCGATGATATACATATATATTCTTGCATTGAATGTTTTTACAGGTTTTCAACCGGTGTGTCCGCAATCCAATCCTCAGAATGATAAAGCACTTCACTCTTCACAACTACCTCAGACTTTTCACTTTAGGGGGCAATCTGTTACATGTTATTTTGTCACCATGACATTTGACTGTCAATATAGGTTCATCATTACCTATATTTTTCTCCCTTAGAGGTCAAAAACCCTAATGTTCCTAAACCAAGTATTGGAATTAGAGAAAAGCTCATTAAAACCCTAGAAAGTCTAACTCCGCACTTTTCCTAGCTCTTTCCTGCGAATCCACAGATATTTTCTCTATAGCCTGTGGCACATCCCACACATTCTGCTTATAAAACCTGCGGATCCCCGTAAACAATAAAATAAATGAAAAAGTAAGTTTTATAAGCCCGACTAGATGAATATTCTCCCAACTGGAAGCTTTTAGAGTCGTGATCAATTTGAGCTTTATCCCTCCGCTCATGGAGCTCTATCCCTTCACTCATGGATTTTATCCCTTGGTATATGGAGCTTAAATCCCTTCATGAGAGGAATCCATCCCCCTCTACATGGAACTGAAACTACCTCCATTTCCCTATAAATTGAGATCGTGTTTCAGTCTCAAGGATAGATATACATATTAGTTGCTGAAGAATTTCTCAAGAAGAGCATACTCTCTATACTAGTCATTATTGGTATGAGAATGATCACACACTTATGTCCATAACTTCATGTTAGTTCAGAGAGAGGAAGGCTTGTCAATCTAAAGGAGGAACGATTGTTCAGGACCCCGGGAGGAACTTGTGCAACAACAAGGTGACAAGTTGTAAATTTATTGTTTTCATATAAGATAATACATATGGATCTCATTTTCTCATTGAGTTGTTCTTATGTCTATTTGAATATTTCAATACTTGTATTCCTTGATCACTGAGTTAGATTAGCTATTCTCAATTATTATATGCTGCAGGTGCTTTTAATTATTTTGTCTATCTTTGATTGCAGGTTCTCATTACTAAAGAAGCCTCTTTGGAGCAACTGGATAAAAGGATGCACCGAACGTCAAATTTCAAGGTAGGAGCATGCCATCTTTCTTTGTTTATAATAATTTTGAATTGCAAATTATCTAGAGAAAATGATTTACAAATGGATGTTTGTTTCTAGCTATCTGTAGGATACTAGGGAGATATCTCTTGTCTGCAAGAGGGATTTATCCGTATAACACCTCCTATTTGAGTTAGAAAAGGAAAGTAGCCGAACTCACTAGTGGATGAAAATTTCCAAATCAAAGAAAGAAGAGAATGTATACCTCATGGAGGAAAACAAATGGGTAAGGAAATAGTTGACTTGAGGCTCAAAGAATCAATAATGAGGGACCAACTACAATTGGAAAACTATAGGTTAAGAGAGCGGCTACAAGAAAGGGAGGCCCAACTTGCCATTGTGTCAAGATTGTCCATGGAGGCCAGGCAACCATCAAAATCATATGTCGTATTCCTCAAAGAGAAATGGCTGCAATTTCAATTTAAGACATTGGAACAAGATGGCTCTGTCCCATTTCAGGATTATAGGAAGTTCATTGGCTTCTACCAACAAGTAAGCATTGAAGATAGGGATAAATTGGATGAAGTTTATATGCACAAAATGATCCTCACATACATGAACCTTTGGACCCCAATTCAAGGTTGGGAGATGCATAACTAATGGCTCTGGCCTCTTGGCTTGTCCATGAAGAAAAAATGGCTAAGGAAGTAAAGAAGGTTATGGAAAAAGAAGAAAGTGATCCCCTATACATTAGAGCAGAGTTAATAAGTACCATGTTGTCATAAGAAACCATAGCCTTATATATGAAGATCCCAAATTGGCCCCTCACTACCTAGAAAAATAAGAACAAGCCATTCTCCATTTTGAAAATATATTTAGGATATTGGGGATGAAGAGTTTGCATGCTCGCCAAAGGAGATTGCATGCTCTGCCCCATAGTCTAAAAATCAGGGAATATCAATCCCCTGAAAGGTTAAGGAATTCCCTGGAGAGAACCAAAATCCACAAAAGAATTGTTCAAACATTGAAAATCAATTGGATAGGGATAAATCTCAGTCCTCCCTTTTTATTTGGCCTACAAGAGAGAATATATCAAGCTAAGGAAAAAAGGTAGTGGGAAACCATAAAGGCAAGTGCATTGTTTTGTAGAAATATATAAATAGATTCAACTGATCTTGTAATGTACTAAAACAAAATATTGAAAGCATTCTATGAATTTCGGAAACCAATTACGATCACACAATCACATGAACAAGAATGAGAAAGAATATAAATCACACAAGACAATATGAATCTTGTGAAAGCCTTAGCTAAAAACCCCACTATTTGTATATTTCATTAATTCAAGAACATGAAACAATACAATGTTATTTCCCTTCCTGAGAAACCTCTACACTCTGTTGACTATCTCACACTTAACTAAACAAGTTTGGTTCAATATTTAACCACTTCATTTCCCCTTCTTGACCAACCTTTCTTACACATTCCTAGGCTAATTGATTCCCTATTGATTAGGAAATTCCAATAAATAGGTTGCACAATAAATATAAGGCTTCATAATAACCTCATGCATGACCTAGACAATTTTCTAATTATACAATTGGTAATCTACTTCCCTTTAACTCTAATATCAACTAGGCCTTCCCTAGAATTGACACGCAACAACTATTTATAGTGAATTATTAGTTAATTGGTTGGTCACTACATGTGAATTAAATCATATTTAATTCAGTGGACCTATCACTAGCTCATCTCTCAGTTGGAACTAGTTAAACTGATTTTAACTCAAATAATTGAGTTAACTAATTACAACTCACAAATAACTCAACCAGGGCTCCTAAAAATTAGGAGACACCGTACATGCCTCTATTTTGACCCTCAAATAAAATTGACTAAGCTAACTAAGTATTCCTAACTCAGTTAACTCATACAAGTTTTCATGTGATGTGGAATTACAATTTACTTCTAATTTAATTAACATAAAATTAAATTAGAATCCCTTTTGATGCCATTTTCAATATTTCTTGTTGCCAATTTCAACACTCCCTCTCAACAAGAAAGGAATTCAACTCTATCTAGATCTTGTACCTTTGGAATGTCCTACATGCAACACTTCTCTCTAGTTTTGTTGCTACTGAAAATTCTGAAACTGAAAATGCATCCAAACTAAATCAGTATGATTCATCTGTCTCCAAAGTCTCTAATTGTTGCTAGCTACTTCACTGTCTACTGAAAAATCTACCCTACTATTGAATATACATATGTTCCATATGCACTGCAACAAACTCTTATTTGCGCTCCAGTATGTGAAATCGGTCACTCTGAAATTATCAACCAGTAATGATCCATCGTGCTACTATGTACTGTGGACCCCCGTAGCAAGGTAATGATCCATGAGACAAGACATCTCAATGGACCCTGCCCAAATTTATTCTCTTGGTATTATGACTTCGCTTCAACCCACTTCTCTCTGAGAGGTATGGATGCATGTTCTTCCTCTACCTACCTGGCTCGAAAAACTCCCCCTACTAGAGGTCTCTGCTTGAGTGGATACCTCCACTCGGTCTCCTCTTTTCTTCTCTAATTATGGCTTCTCCACAAATTTCAGAGGCTTCTTATGAGGCTTCATGTTGAGAGGTAATTCATGCTCCCTCTAAACCACCAAGTCTCTAACCTTTGCCTTGCTCCTTAAATCTTTGCATGCATATTGTACCTCAAGTGCATACAGGTTCTTGACTCGCACACCGATCTGTTTCGCTTGTACCATGGTGATGTGTCTAAGGAAAACCTTTCATTTTATAATTATCACATCATACCCACGGTCTTCCAATACCTCTATGGAAACAAGATTCTTGTTTATTCCTATAACAAAAAAACATCAGTCAGTCTGAGAGGGGAGCCAGATGTTGAGCCCCAAAGATGTCCTTTTCTTCACCCAATTTCACTTCATTTCCTTTGTCCCTTATCAATTACAGGCTTAAATGATCAATAGGATTAATTAAAGTCACTTTAGGAATGTATACAATGACTAACTTGCTATATTTTCGTGGTTTTGTTGTTATAGTAATTTTTTACTAGACTCAGCTACAGAATGCAGTCATTCTGTAGCTAGTCTCCTATTCCACAGCTATCTTCATGTTCTCATAGGTTACAGGTGTCACTTCAAAGAAAAACAAATATAGTTGAATTCCACAACACTCCCCCATCATTTCTTGCTCTCTACGAAGTCTGAGCAAGAATCTATAGGTGGTTATGCACGTGGAAGAGATCAAAACTAAGAAGCAGATTCCTACCAGGACAGGGACTCTACAGATGTCTCTAGCAAGAGTATGAGGCTTCCACAAGAGTTCTAATTTGATTTTAATTGGGAAAGAAACTTATCCCTATTTCCTCTCAAGGGTAGTTATGTATTTCTTTTATAAGAATGACTCGGGAGACCGAGAGACATCTAGCTAGATTGATGTTTTGTTGTTAGATCTCAAAAGTCCGTAATACTTTGTTTCTGAAGAATTTTCTATTTAATGAAAGACATTCAACTTCATTGCATGATCTAAGGCAATCTTGAGGAGATTTGTATGCTAATCCGGTGGTAGAGGGCCCCTACTGCCAGAGAAGCTCTGTGCATATTGTTTAGATAAGTAAACTTTAGCCTTGTTTCATTCCTAATTCAAGTAGTTTTTTTTTAAACTTCACGTTTTTAAGCTCATTCACATCAAATGTTATAGCTAGTCTTGTTCTTACAAATTGTTCCAAAATATCACTAACACTGAATGAGACATAGCTATGGTGTTTTAGAGTCTAGTTGCATTTTTTCTGAACTTCATATTTTTATGCTCACTGACATCAATTGTTACATCCAGTCTTGCTCTTATGAATTGTTCCAAAATATCACTAACACCGAATGAGACAGAGCTGTAGTATTTCAGTGACTAGTTGCAATTTAGTTTAGTTGTAAAACTCTGGAGGTTAATGGCACTCTAGTTCAATTCTGTTCACTGTATTTCAAGTTTGATTGGTTGCACTCTTGTTCAGTTCTGTTTAATGTATTTCCAGTTTCATTAGTTAGTTGTATGCTAGTTTTGTTCCATTAAACTTCAAGGCCTTCATTATTTACAAACTACTCTTGTTATTAATCTCTTCCAACACATCATCATATGGACAGAAATTAGTGATATCAGTTCAAGGCCTTGACTATTCTGCAATCTCTTATAATTTTACAAATAGCCTTTTTTCCAAAATTATTCCAAAATATTTCTAACTTTTGAATGAGGCTTAGTAGTGACAATTTGAGTTGCAGAATGGCTTAATTTCAATGTCATAGGATAATTTAGAATAGATTCACTCACTATGTTGCAGACTATCTTTTCCAAATGTGTTCCAACAAATTTCTAGCCATGGATGGGATTTTCTCTGATATTGTAGAATGTTGTTTACTTAGAAGAACCTCATTGCATTAAACTTGTCCTTTTCTCAAGTTATTCCAACATATTTCTAATGAATGAATTGGAATGAGTTCATGTTATGAGTTACTGAATTCATGTTATGAGTTATTTTTCTTGTTAAAGTTTTGCATTTTCTGTTCTTAAGTGCCATACATAGTTTAGAATAGGTTTTGCTCTGTTTTAGTGTGACCAACAACTTCTCTTTACCAACACTTAGTTCTTTTCCTCTTAAGAATAAAAACACAAAACCAAAAACATTGGAAAAACACTAAACACAACGTAGTGAGAAACAGATACCTAGGCACATATAGTGCACTTCACTTCAACAGTTTACTAACCCTGGTTGACAATTTATGACATCAATTTAGGAACACTAAGTTGAGCAGACACCAGACTCCCTCTAAAAGGTAATTGTACCCATGTCGGTCATGTTATACATCCCGTCATCTCCAAACTCTGTGTTTTGTTGGAGGTCCTTCTCCTCTAACTCAATGAAGAGATATTTATTCCCCAACATATGGAACAAGGCACCATTGTCAAGATACCACATGCATCCCATTACAGTGTTGTACATGCATGCAATTAGAGTAAAATCAAGCTTGGACGGTGAATATAGAGCTTCACCTGCTGCTGCAAATGCAGGATCCTTCTTTCTTGCATTTTGTGGACATTTCGTGGCATAGTACCTATACTCATGACAATGAAAACACTTGATATTGGACAAGTTTGTATTTCCCTCTTCGCCTTGGGACTTCTTTCCCTTGGCTTTCTTACCTTTTCCGACTAATGAAAAATATTCTTCTTTGTATTTGGAAGAGATCCCATCTCTGGTGCTCTTCCTTATCTCTTCGTGTACCAAATCAGATCACAATAGCTCCCACTTTGGTATCTTATTCCCCACATTTACCGAATCCTAGTAGTTGTGCCAGCTCTTGGAAAGGCCTAGAAGTGTTAGGCTAACCAACTCATCCTTGGGAATGGTAACACCAACACTTCCAAGATCATCTCTACATTGAGTGAACTTCGTCAAGTATTTTGGTATTGTCTTGCCCTCCTCCATCTTGATATTTTTGAGCTTGTCCTTCAGCGCTAGATTCATGTGGTCGTTGTTACTCTGAAATAGATATGTTAAGGCCTTTCACATAGCATATGGATTTTCCTTTCCATGCAGGTTCGAAACAATATGATCTCAAACTCCTTCTAACATAATCCTTATCGACTTTGCTACTTTATTCTTCCATGCATAAATATTTTGAGGATTTGTTGTTGTTGGCTTGGGATTATCACTGTCTATGAATTCCTTCAACCCGTTGTCCTCCAAAATTGCCTCCATCATGTTCTTCCATGCTATGTAATTCGAACTACCTTCAAGGGCATATTCGAGTCCCAATCCATACAAAGACATCGTGATATGTTGTTGGTCTTCAAGAACAAATTTGCAAATTCGATTCACTTGTTCAAAACAAAATCTAGTTCTTCTCTTCTATAGTTATTCCTACTCTGATACCATGTAGCCATATCTAACTAGATTCAACTGATCTTGTAATTTACTAAAAAGAATATTGAATCAATTCTACAAATCGCGGAAACCAATTACAATCGCACAATCACATGAACAAGAATGAGAAAAAATATCAATCACACAACAAAATATGTATTTGTGGAAAGCCTCAACTAAAAACCCCGCTATATGTATATTTCATTAAGTCAAGAAAATGAAACAATACAATGTTATTTCCCTTCCTAATAAACCTTTGCACTCTGTTGATTATCTCACACTAATCTAAGCAACTTTGGCCCAATATTTAACCACTTCCTTGCCTCTGCCTGACCAACCTTGCTTATACATTTCTTGGCTAATTGAGCCCCTATTAATTCGAAAATTCCCATCAATATATTGAGGAATGCAACTCAGGATTCCCGATGACCTCATGCATGACCTGTACAATTTTCTAATTATACAACTGATATTCTACTTCCCTTTAACTCTAATATTAATTGGGCCTTCCTTAGAACTGGCATTAAAAAATATTTATAGTTAATTATCAATTAAATTATTGATCACTGCATGTGAATTAAATCAAATTTAATTCACTGGACCTATCGCTATCTCATCTCTCGGTTAGAACTAGTTTAATTGAGTTAACTAAGTACAACTCACAAATAAGTCAAATAGGGCTCCTAAAAAGTAGGAGACACCCTACATGCCTCTATTTTGACCCTCAACTCGAATTGACTGAGTTATCTAAGTATCCCTAACTCAGTTAACTCGTACAATCTGTCATGTGATGTGGAACAACAATTTACTTCTAATTTAATTAAGGGAAAATTAAATTAGAATCCCTTTTGATGGCATTTTCAATATTTCTTGTTGCCAATTTCAACAGATTCTACCCATAAGAAGGCACACCATCTGAGGTGCCTTAGAAGCCAGAGAGGCCACCAAGGCCATGCATGAGCTATAAATCAGTGAGTAAGTTTTTCAAACGGTGAGAAACACCTTCAAAAGAGGGGTGATGATGGGCCCCATCAATAGGTATATTATAAGGCCCATTTTGCTATCCTCTAGCCTATAAGTTCTTTTCTCACATTAATTAACATCCTTTTGGCTATAATTTTCTTCGTAGGAACACTAAAGGATGTTTGTCATAATTCATGGCTGAATGTGGTTAATTTCAAGGAAAAAGATCATTTCCCAGTGCATTTACTCCGTAGAGGTATGTTGGAGGGATCTAGAGGAGATGTAGGAGGCTAACCCTTTTATTTACTCTCCAACTCGACTTGATCCATAAAATCACTCATCAACAACTCAAGGTCTACTCTTAGCCAATGAACTCAAGTAATTGTGAGGATATAAGGGAGATAGATCCATTTTTTTCTATATTTTGGAAGGAAGCAGTCCTCTTTTCAAGGAGGCTTCCCCTCAATCATCTTTGTATAAATAAACAAGCATAAGTGCTCACTAGGATTTGAATTTTTGGAGAAAGGGAGACCTATTAAGAGCCAAGAGCTTGAGAGTCTTGTTTTTCCTTTGCAAGATGCATTTAAAATTCATCTTATGTTAATGAAAATCTTATTGTTGGCTCACATTTGAGTTTGTTTCAAAGTTCTGAGTCCCCTTGAGTTAGGGCCCAACCTAGAGGGTCGATACTCTCTCTGTATATTTTATTTATGCATTGTTTTTAGTAGCAACATTTCCTTTTTTCTTAGTAGAATTTTTCTTGAATTTTTTTTGTTGTTGCAATAATTATTACACCCTATCTTGTGGGAAGTGTGGTTGAAGAGTCTACAATAGCAAACCAAAATATGTGGCTATTTTCCTTTGCATATTGCTAGGTTTTATATCATTTCTCTCTTACATACTATGTTTCTGCATATCTAGGAGTTAAAATCACATTATTCTTCAATCTTTCATGTATGTAGTTTAGATGCATGTTGCAAGATATATTGACTCTTAATGAAATAAAATTCAACTCATCCTTTCCTGTTTGGCTTGATAAAATTCAACTCATCCTTTCTTATCTATTTTATTTTGCTGCAATTTTATCATTAGTTTGGCATTATTTTCAGGTACAAAAAGGGATTGATTATTGGTCTGAAGGAACTACCGGTGGCTTGCAGGGTTGTCACAGTCATCCTAAATATTTCTTTTCATCATCAACCTCTTCCTTTTCATCTCACATTTCCCTCAAAACCCTTCCACTAAAACCACATTTATGGGTCATTAAAGGACACCATGAACATTTGCTTTTATGCAATATGGGCCTCTGAGAGGTTTTAAGCTTAACAAAGACCTCATATATCCTTAATATGCCCTCATATACCCTTACCCACCTTCATAACACTTTTTACACCCCTGGGGCATCATAGATCCAATCATGTAGCAAAACAGGGAAATCTTATAGCATCTTGTAGCAAAACAAGGCAATCCTATAACAGTCTTGTAGCATCATATAGAATTGTCCAAACTTGGACATATTTTCTCTAGAAGCTTGATTTTTGTCTCTTGGGCTTGAATAATGACCCATAGGCTCTGAATCCATGATTGGGGAGGACCAAATACCACTCTAAACCTACCTTTTATTCGCTGCAAGTACAATTCAACAATTAAGGTTTGAGGAAAATTTTCTAGATTTGAATGGTAATAATGATTTTCTTATGAAATACACATGGGCTCTGTCACTAAAGTTAATTTTCTTTGAAAAAAATGATAAAAAGGGTGATTAATCAATGAAAAGTAGATTAATCTTGATTCCTGAATTCAGGCTTTCTAAGGGTTTCAGTTGCAAGCATTGGGGTTGAATAGATTAATTTCCTTTTCAAAGCAACTTTCCACATTCCACAATTAGAGTATTGAATTAAATTTTTTCAAGTAGCATAGGGTTTGGATTCTCTAAGTATAATAATATTCTTCATTTCTGCAATTAGCATAGTCTTTATATTCATGCAATTAGAGTTAGAATTTCCATTTGAATGGGTAAAATTTTCATTTATGCGGGTAGAATAATATTTCCATTCCTGCAGTTGGGGTATAAATCTTTACCTTTTCATGCAATTTATTTCCTTGAGATAGTTGAAAGAGTGGTATTTGTATCCCTTGATCTAGTCCATTGCTTGAAGGTGGCATGAGTAGAACTTGACCTATTGCGCATATAACATTGTCACCTCTTGATTTTGTACGAACCCTAGGTTGATAATTAAATTTGGTAGCCTTGGGAGTCTCAACATTCTTATTGTGATACCGAGGATCATCAACATTCTTCTAACTATTATCCACAGGGCAATGGTCTTGTTGAGTCAACAAAAAAATATAATCCATATTATCAAGAAAACCATTTACTTTGAAAAAAGGAACTGACACAATGCTTTGGTGAATGCTATATGGGTTGACCATGTCATCCCTAAACCCTCTCTGAAAAATTCTCCTTACTTTCCGGTGTATGGGAAAAAAACCATCCTACCTTTGAAAATATACCTATCAACCCTTAAACTTTCTTAAGAGTTGCGGGGTAAGCCTTGTCTTGTGGTTGAGAGTATGATAAGCACTCTTTTGAAGTTACATGAAAAAAGGAGGAAAGTTGAAGAAAAAATTTCCATTCATCAAAGTCCTATCAAGCAATAGTTTTATAAGAAGTTTGTGGAGAAAATGGAGTTTAGTGTGGGAGACTTTTTATTGAAGAGGGATAGATCCCACGAAGAGAAATGTAAGCACACTAAATTCCAATCCCTGTGGATCAAACCATTTGTTTTTCATGACAAGATTTGCCACCATACTTATTGTCTCCAATACTTGGATGGAAATATGGATTATATTCCTATCAATGGCCAAGATTTGAAACAATATTTTCAATAACAGACTAGGGTTGTGCCCCTACCATGATGTACATATTTATTTTCATGTTTGTCGAATTTTTTGTGTTATGTTCAGTATTTTTCATTTTCTTTTGCATTGTGTTTGTGAATAATGCCTTGTGTGAAAGTGTTTTGTTTGGTTCCAATGCATGTGGAAAAATGAAAAGGGCTTGTGACACTACAACATTTGGCTAACCTTTAGTTCTTCTTCTTTATCTTGGTTCATATATTTTGGTCAATTATTTTTCAATGGAAAATATGATACTTTCATGAGGAGAGATTTGTGTAAAACCATGATACCCATATATATTCTAGGAGCCTCATTTCTAAGCTTGGTTCTATAATGTTTTGGTGTTTTGCATGTTGATCCAATATAGTATAGAAGGAAAAGAGGAAAATATATAACGAGAAAACTTATATTATAGGTTATATATATGATTCTCTAAAGGAACAACCTCTTATAAATCAATAACTCGGGATCCCTCTTCTGCCCCATTGAAATAAAAAAGTTCCTTAACACAATTATATAAATAAAATAAATAAGGGTGAAAGAAGAGAAAGGCTTCCTGTGCAAAGAGGTGAAGCAAGAAAATTCGTTGGGGTGTTTTTCGGGCTCATTGGTAGATAAGCAATACTTGTGTTCATGTAGTAACTTCGTCGGGGTACTGTCTAGGCCTTCTGGTAGTGGAACAACACGAGAGATGAAAACTCATACTCTAATTATCTTAAACTCCTGAACTATTTTATGCTTCTCCTTAATCGAAAAAAGTGTGATATAGCTAGCTTCATGATTGTGTTTAACAAATAAAGGAATGGAGGAGACTATATCTATGACCGATTTAAGTGGGAAAACTATAGTAATCCATGTGATAAATCAATGCTTCCCAAAGAACTATACCCTGTACATAGAGTATACCAAGGCAAAGAAGTTGTAATTTGATCCAGAATTATGCAGGAACGCAACATAATACACATATAAACATAAAAATAGATGCAACAAAAACAATTTATTTCATTAATATCAAAGAACTGAAAGATGCTTACAAGAAAAATGGAAGATAAACTAGCTCGGGTAATGGTAGCTTATCTACAAGAAGATATGTGGCGACTACATGCCTCTGAAATGTGTTACAATGAGTCTCAGGGGCCTTTTTATTATTTAACAACAAAGGGAAAGCCTAAACAACCAAAACCCTAACCCCAAGAGATGGAATGCCAAGAGTTCTTGGGCTCCATTGGGGTTAGTTGGGCAACCAACTTCCTGGGGTCGTAACTTGTTCATATGATGTTTGTTTGGCGCATACGATACCTTGTTGGAAATATATCTCTAATTATTACAATATTT
Organism: Pinus albicaulis; assembly: GCA_034641835.2. Lineage (NCBI taxonomy): Eukaryota > Viridiplantae > Streptophyta > Pinopsida > Pinales > Pinaceae > Pinus > Pinus albicaulis. The sequence goes on from CM076581.1 coordinate 160,384,743, forward strand.
TTGATAAGCCCCTACCTACAGCTACAGGCCTATTGTGGAACTCAAAAAAATGTCGTTTAGGGTGTCAAAAAACTCCAGAAGTTTGAGACTTGAAAAAATACTAAAAATAGTAAATTATTATATAATAAAGGAAACTGATGAAACCGACTGGAGGTCTAGGTGGAGTAGGCGAGTGGCACCCAATATCCACCAGGATCATAATTCTACCAGTATGTCGCCAAGTGTTGTCGATACTACAACACCCTCCAAAATTTTGGCCTACATCCAAATTACAAAGCCTACTTTGACCTTGCCTGTTTTTGTTCGTAGTGGTAAGAATTATTCCATGTAAATTCTCTAAGTGTTTTAGTCCCTTTTAGAAGAAAACCAAAGCGTATTATTTTGGCACGTGAAGTGTCACACGTTTTGAAAGCAATGTTCTAGTTTATTTCAAGAGGCAACTTTGGTACTGATGGGTCTTATCTATTATGTAAACATGTATTTGACTCATTTCAAAAATTTTATGCATTGTCATACTAGTGTCGTCACAGTCATCACAAAGTGTGTCTTAAGTGTCACAATTGGAGGAGGTTTTTATTTTTTCATCACATTAAGGGGATCATGTTGTTTCTAAGTGTTGAGTGTTCTATGTTGTGTCATCGATGGTTTTGAGTGTGTGATCATGTTCAAGTCCTACATTGATTTCATCTCTGCCTCACTGATCCCACGCTTAGTAAAATTCTAGAAAGTTTCATGCCTGACCAACCTGAGCTCATTCTTCCCCTATGAGCTGTGCATTGTGTAGTTTCAAGCATCAACACTACATCCCTACCTCCTGGAACTACACAATGCGTAGTCACTGCCTCCCAGAACTACGCATTATGTTGTCACAATGCTCAATCCCAACCTCCCGACCTCCATAACTATGAAATCTTGCCTCCTAGGCAAACCTTTTCTGTGCATTGCATAATCACAGTATGTAATATGTCTCCTTGGCTCCTTGAATTGTGTAACTGCGCAATCCAATTGTCTAGTCTCCCTCCAAAACTACGCATTGTGTTGTTACAATGGGAAAACTTGCCTCACTATGACCCTCAAATGCATAATCTTGCGTCTCAAGCCTCTATAATTGTGAATTTTACAACTGTAAGCCTCAATCCCTCACTCTTGGCTTCTAGAACTGTACACTACACAATCCTTGAGTCTTCCTCCCTATCCAGTACCCAGTTCCAGCTCAATCAACAATTTTCATAATGTAAGTTAGATTAGGAGGTTTTCAGATAGATGTCGTCTTGTTATGAGTTGATCTCACTTGCAGGCATTACATCTTGACATGAAAGGATGATACTAAGAAAATATGAGAAGGAGATTATGCTAGAAGACATTTGGGAAAATGTGAAGTCAAGATGATCATTGAACAAGAAGATGAAGGGACACTAGATGACGAAAAAAGTTGGAAGATAAAGATCATAGTATAGACTCCTTCTCTTCAAGCCTTTTGGAAAAAGAAGAGGAATACCATGCAACATATTTCATGAAGACACAAAGATAACAACAAGAGAAGAGTGGCTTAACATTGCCACATCAACATCAAGTCCATGTCATCAGTGTCAAGTCATGTCTTGTTAATATGTCACTTCAAGGTGTCATATGAGTCATCATATGCCACGTCATTTATGGATGTAATTATGTAATTTTCAATAAATGAGAAATGTAAAGTAAAGTGGAAGCCTAATAGTCACCTATAGAATGTGACAAGTCATGTAGAAGTCAAAGTTTCATATTGAATTTCAAGAGTCATGATGGGAGTCCAAGAGTCACAAGGGAGGTGGAGAGTCACCTCATTCGTTATATATACACCCTCATATCTCAAGCAAGGAAATTTTCACCTTGAATTATCCAAACACGCATTAGAGAGGAAGATAGTTCTTTGGGAGAGCAAGTGGTAGCTCTAACGCTCCACTATTGGAACTAGTGGTGTTCATTGTATCAATGTATCTTGGAATTTTCACTTAATACTTGAAGCTCATTGAGCCAACACACTTTCATGTGTACGCCATAAAAGTTGTAGTATTATTATTTTAATGTTTGTGATATGCATTGTTCTCATTTGTACTAAATAAATTGAACTATTTTGGTGACTTCGGTGCTTACCTTATTGAATGTGTGTTGTACTTGTTTTAACGAACATTACTTCTATGTGAACTATTTCGCTAGTTGATTAAATATTATTTTATATATATGCTCATGCACATTTATTAGATTAGTACTATTACTCTTCTCTTAAAGGCTCACTTTCATTTCCCTCCAGTGAAAAAACCTTGATACATTCTGCAACTGAACATTCCACAAGGCATACTCACTTGTTCATTCAAAAGTACATGTAAATTACTATCTTGTGGTAACTATTGCAACCAATGAAAATCTGTAAGAAAATGACAATCGAGCCTTATTTGCAGAAGGGATCCTATACCAAACAATGTTAAGTCTAATTGGGATTTCACATCGGGGAGAACCCCTTGCATGTTGGTGGGTTCCAACATCGTTAACAGTTATCTAAGACAAAAATAAATAAATAAAACAAAAGAAATTGGGTAAGGTGAAGATGGACACTATATATACATCAAGTTATTCTAATGGAGCCTACAAGGGGAGGTAATGGCCATGTGTAGCAAGGGGATATATGTATCTTTCAAAGACTCATAAGATCTCCTTGCTTTGTGGTCTTGAGAAATGCTCAAACAATTAATAAAAGCTTACGAGAGTTTGCATCTTATTAAAAATACCAAAGAAAAGGAACGTGAATGAAATACATATATTTGGGATCTCAAAATTGGTAATAGAATGTATTAATGTAAATTATAACCGACAAAAGTTGTAGGCTCGAAGATGTAGTAAATATGGTAAAGTTGTGACTTTCTTCACCAACATATCCTTCACACATATCTATGGAAAAAAACAACTCTAAATTTAATAATCTTATTTAAAGGATAATGAAATATAAAATTGGAATGGTGATTATCACGATGGAATCTCAAGAGACGAGGTCTCCTCTCTTCCCCACCCGAAGGTTTTCATGTAGAACCTTTTTTTTTTTTCCTTTTCCATGCTTGCTGTGGGATATTTTTGTTCATTATTTGGTAGAGTATGCATCCATGATATAATTTTCTTTAATATACATTTCATATTGATAAACACCTATGTTATTAACAAAACTTTTTTGGATTTAGTTTGGCTAAGATTTTTAGCTCAAGTTTAGGTTTATTAATTTATAAAGACTTCATTTTATATATATATATATATATATATATATATATATATATATATATATATATATATATATATATATATAATTGCATCCAATTTTAGCTCTATGGGTTGGCTCAATTGGTCAAGTTCTTATCACTAAATAAACATCTCGTTAATGGGAGGTCACGAGTCAATTCTCCTCGATGCCCTTGAGGTTAGGCTCTATTAATAAGTTGATGGGATGTGATCCCTTTGGATGGATCTACCTAGATATTTCCTCTCCTGGGAATATATATATATATATATATATATATATATATATATATATATATATATATATATATATATATATATATATATATATATATATATTTGCATCGAGAAAAATAAGAGTAGTATGCACTTAATGTAATGCTAATAACCTGACCTAAAATAAAAATTAAATAAAATTGATAACATAAAAATGAAACAAAAAAATTATAGTTATAATCATAACTAATATAATAGTTAAAGAAACCATAGTCCCAAGGGTTATCTCAAATGGTCTTGAGCCAGACGTGAATTTCTTTGATATTGTTGCCAGTTGTTTCTAATCACGGGTTCGACTCTCTTTGATTCCCTTTGGGTGAGGCCCCGTAATCAAGGCTAAGGATGTACTTGATTTCCCATCCACAAAATGTGGGGAAGTACTCTGGGGTTTCTTGTGTTTCAATTATAAATAATAAAAAATAGTTAAAATAATTCTCATAAATTCATTTTAACTCATGTATTTTAAACATTGAGAATCCTTTGTCCTAATTTCCTTTTGATCTCGCTCAATACTTAATATATCAGGCTTTAGAGATGAATCTATGTTGATTTATAAAATTGATATTAGATGGAGATAGGTTTCATACATAGCCACACACTTTTTTTTTGTAATATTTGTCCCGTGATTTCTATTAATAGTCAAAATAGAGCAGAATTACATTTGATGTTCCTTGAGAACCATGCTGACCTAGTCTAGCTTACCGATAGCTTGCTAATTAAAAAAAAAACCATATATCTTAACATCATGACATAGTGGTTGACTTTCAAACTCAAAAAAATCTGGAGGTTACTGGTAGTCAACACATAATACACTGAAAATAGGAGTTTGACAAAGAGAACAATGACGAAACATATGCATAAAATGTGGCTGACTATGATGCCATATAGACAAGAGACCATACATTCAAAATAGATAGAAATAATTATATATTCAATCATCCAGTATAATCACCTGGATATTTGGAGGAGGAGGTGTAGTAGCCATGTTAGGTGGAGTAGCATTAATGACCGCCTCCCCATTCTGAGGTGCCTCTGAATCAGTACCAGAATTTGAAATTATGTAACGTTCCATTTTGTTCATATGGGCCATTATTTCATCCATATCATAACGAATGTCATGTAGGATCCTATTTATGTCCTCCTAGCTAGCAAACAACTTGTAGTTGTCCACTTGTTTATCTTGCAACACCATGTGGAGAAGGTTCGACAAATGCCTATGAGTTGAAATTGAGTGGAGAAAGTACAATTATCTCTTCCTCCATTTACCTAGTTCAAGAACCTAATTTGTATTTACCCTATAGATGACTTCTGAATCTAAATGATACAAGCATTGCCCAAATTATTTTTCTTCAAGGGTGCGGATTTCCTTTCAAATTTCAAAAGGCACAAAATCGAAAAATACCACTCTCATTAGAAACTAAAGGCCCAAAAAGGGTGTTTTTTAATTCATATGATGAAACCAACCATACATGCTTATACATATGGGATTTACATCTAATGTCATGTCTTCTCCCATGCAACACACCTAAGGCACCACCATGTGTCATGTACATCATATAGTCCAACATGAGAGTCCACACATCATTGATATTCTGATAAATGCTCACCATTCTCTCCTCATAGTCATAGATAAGCCACTTAAATTCACTTTTTGACATAAATTGCACCATCATAATTTGTACTAAGTGTGCACATAAAAAATTATAATTTCATGTCATCTTTTCCTTTGTTGATTGATTGAATATACATTTAGGAAAAATTTCATGAGGGTGGTGGTGATATTTTTGTACTTTATTTACAGTAATTAAGCTAATGTCTTTGTATTAAGGCATTAGGGGAGAATAATATATCGAACCTCCTATGTGAACATGCTCTTGTAAACACAAATATTTCAAGCATTTTGATAGCAATAATGATTGTAATTCCAAAAAAATCTCAAAAGTCTCTTCTAATGGCCTATCATAAGGGCCTATCATAAGGTAATTTTTCTTATGATTTTGAGGAAATTTTGGTTAATATACAGTGTGCACGTTTTTTACTATATTTGAAATTCTTTTAGGTTGCAAACCATTTTAGGCTTTTTATTGGACATGAGCTTCTCGAAATAATCATTCATCGTTGGGTCAACTAGGTATAAGAGCCACATGGGTAGTGTTATGTCCATACCCATAGATTGACTAAGGATTGTTTGGTTCTATTTACTAAGAAGGCCCATGTTCCTAATGTATTCTAGAGAGTCTATGGATTTTCAAAATACCATTCCCTATGCTTTGGAGGGTTATTGATTGACCTACATGTTGAATCACCATGCCTTGTGGGTAGAGTTCATTATTTCTCCCTTTGTAATTATGGTTATCCTTAGATTACATTTTGGCCCTAATTTGAGGCACCATTTTCCATGAACCCTTGCGGTTCACCAACCCTAAATCTTAATGTAAAGTGTCTTAAGTTAACCTACCAAAGAACATTAAAGACAATATGCTCATTAGGGTGGGAATAATATAATTTTTCAACTTGTAAAGTAAATTAACCTCCTAAACATTGGATTTTGGTGTCAAATTTTAAGCCACTGTGATTATCACTTCCCACTCATGAACTAGGGTGACTCCCTGGGGGCCTTGCCCATGTAGGCCCCATAAGATGAAAATGACCCCTATGGTAACAATGACACAAAGGGAGGTTGGACCCAAGTGGTGTATAATAAAAAGGCATTGGGCCATCAAAGGCCTTGGTCCAAAATAATGTTGTACTAGCCAACCAAGTTTAGGCTTGGCTAGTTTAGTGAATAATTTGGTGATTATGCAGTTCTATATACCATATCAACAAGGTGGGCTCATTCAATCATTGCTTGACTCTTAGGTGGAGGGTTTTTCTAATGGCCAACATAAACAACCACAACCTATCACTTTGGATGCATGGATTGTCCTATGAAAACATATTGTAAGTACAATCTTGGATGGTTCTTTTCATGGAAAAAAATAAAAAGAGATGCATGGCACAGTAGGTTTCCAATGAAATTTTCTTCATGGAACATTTGGGTTTGAGTGACCCTAATAGAAAAAATATTGTATGTTAAATTGTGTCATTGATTAGTGGGTTTTGGGTGCTAAGTGTGTTTACTTGAATATGGGAAAGGCGAGGTTGTCAGTTAGATGTAAACTCAACATGTTGGTGTGATGGTTGATTGGAACTCTTACCCTATTCAAAGGCTTGCCTATATTTTCTTGAACCTTGATCAGTAAATTCTAGGTTTGGGTAATATTGGTGTAGCTAATGATGTTTTCTAAGAGAGCATAACTTTGGTTTTGGATGGATAATTATTCTAGACAACAATTGGTTAATTTGTTGAGACTTTAATATTGTGGTAAAATCAAGAAGACAAGGAAGGAAACTTCCCTATTAGGTTATCACTTGAATAAAATGATACTTTGATGACCTTCAATCCTAACTAAAGCTCTATCATCCCTATTTTTTATTAGTGCCATGAATTTTCTTAGTTATTCTTTACTTAGAATATCTTTCAAAAGGGCCAAAATCAACATCTATAGAGACTAGATGGAGAAAAGCTTTCATGGTATAACTATTTATATTTTGCTTCATTTATAGGTTGGCCTATTTTGGGTGATGGAACGACTACTATATCTAATCATGAACCCATCTAGTTTTCCATTTCCTATGGTTTTTAGAAAATGTGCATGCATATAACATGCTATATCAATATTTTTTCTCTTTTACAAAGCCCTATCTATATTGCATGTATCAAAAGTACCTAGAAGCTCTTGCATAGACCTTGTGGGAAAGATAGGTAGATGAATTGGTGAAAAGATTTGTTATTTCTTTATTGTGCTCTTTATATGAGGATATGGATGATAAAATACAACCATTTTATGTATCCCAAACCAAGGCATCTAGGAAGAAATTAAGTATGTGTCTAAGGCCCTTCAATTTTGTCCCTTTTATATAGAAAATTAAATATAGGAATAAAAATTCATCATATACTAAGATTTGATGTAATTCTTCAATCCCAAGGCACCTTGCTTCATGCTCCGAAAGGAAATGGGTTAGGAATAAGGACAAACCTCCCAAGGCCTTCTTTAAAGGTTTGGAAATTAAAGAAGTTAGTGAAAAACATATACTTTTAAGACAACAAATGGCCTAGTAGGTGAGAAAAGATTGATTGAGCAAGCCTTTCGAGACCATTATTTTATGGTGTTTCAATCATAAGGATTTGTGGAATAAACGTACAAGTCCATGTAGTGGTGCCTCCACACTATCTCAATTAAAGTTACAAATGAGGAAATTTCAACTCGTGATCAAACCATATCCTTAGATGCATTGATATTTGCTTTGCATGAGATGTCTAATGATAAATTGCTTGTGATATGTGGCTTCCATGTGAAATTTTAAAGACCATAGGGAATTTTATTATACATGCCCTGCTTTAGGGGTATAAATAAGCTCTTCATAATCAATATTTGGGTGTATGGATTAAGCAAGGGTTATAGAGTAAATATACCACAAGTGACAAGTTGATGTTACCCAATGTCAAGGTAAGGACTCAAAGCTAGTTACACTCCCTTTGACAACTTAAATTGTAAGGCCACATGTGGTTTAGGGGTATAAATAAGCTCTTCATAAGCAATATTTTGGGTGCCAGATTAGCCAAGAATTATAGAGTAAATCTATTGCAAGTGACAAGTTGATTATACCCAATGTCAAGGTAAGGCCTTGAAGTTAGTTACACTCCCTTTGATAGCTTAAGTTTCTCAAATTGGCAAACACTTCCCTCACTCTAGATGGTTTGGTTTCTAAAGTGGCATTTAAAAAACAAAAGAAGAGGCAAAAACTTACTCACATGTTCCCTTAAGACTATCAAAACATATACAATGTTGTTCCATCTATGTTTCACTTATGATTGAAGTGTTCCTCAACAATGAGTGAAAACAATTCCTTAAAATTAGACAAACATGTAGAGGTCATAAAAAATTTTGATAAGCACAAGACTTAACAAACCATCACTACAAGGAAAAGACCCTCTAGTAGAGGTTATAAAAGATATTTTTAGTGTTATAAAATTGGCCAAAATTGTCCAAAAAAAAAATTGCTACAACATCTGTTTATGGTTATGGAGGTTTTGGCGGAGCTTTTAACGGAAATTCAACACAACTAAAAAACTGGGCAGCCGGAGGTTATTACGGATGTTTTTTTCATCGGTGCGCTACTAAGGTTTCAACGCACCGGTGCGTGTCATCTAGTCGGTGGCCCCGGGGCAGTCGAATGTGCATGCACCGAGCCGTCAAGGTATAAAACCGTACCGGGCGCAGTGTTGGTGATACAATGTGCGGGGCCATTCTAATTGGTCTTGGGATTTGTGTGGTGCCCATAGGTCGTCTCAATGCACTGATGTGTCGTATCAGACAAACACACCGATATTTATAATTGGTATTGGTATTTGTGCAGTGCCCATATGTCGTAAAAATGCACTGATGCGTAGTCTCACATAAAAGCACCGGTGCACAATATCGCACAAACACATCGAGATTTTTAATTGGATTTGTTATTTGTGCAATTCCCATAGGTCGTAGAAACGCACTGGTGCGCTTCAACATACAAACGCACTGGTGTTCATTTTGTATTTTTTAGAAACATCGACCTGTGACAGTGCAATTATTGTGATTTTTCTAAATTCACTATTCATCAAAAGTCGACACATCTTATAACAATATTCATATTAATTAAATTTTTATTAATGCATTTGAATGTGATGTTTGGATTAATTTTTTATATCATATCACAATTATTGTGATTTTTTAAAATTCATTATTCATCAAAAGTCGACACATATATATCTTATAATAATATTGATATGAATTAAATTTTTATTAGTGCATTTAAGAACGACAATGGAGAACGCAATAGAATAAATTAAAACATATTATATATATATATATATATATATATATATATAAGACAGTCTTTGTCATACAAAATGGGACAGTTAATGGTATCCCTTTGTCCTTCAATTGGGACACTATGTCCATTACATTGAACAAAATGTCTGATTTCACAGACAAATATTTCAAAAAATACAATGCCTTGCTTTGATATCCAAACATAGTGATCATCATTCTTCACTTGAACTATTGTCACTGCTAGATCTACTTCCATGATGGGTTATTTTTAGGAATTTTTTGTTCATGGTGTTGATTGTTTTCTTCTTCTTCACCTTCCATCTACAAACATAAAAATAAACTGTAGTGATTGTATATACATTGGTGAGAATAATGAAAATTGCAATATTAAATAATATATTACATCAATGTAAATCGAAAATAAATGACGTACCATAGAAACAATTGACTTATAAACTATACACATTCTTTCAAAACAATGTACCATGCCATCTTTCAAACTTCATCTGTTGGCGCAGTGCCATACTTTGTTTCCTGTAAGTTTTAAACCCCATAACAAATCATATATTTAATATAAAATAATTTTTTTATTTTTTTTCTATTAATTATAAATGGAGCTAAGTAAAACAAGATCGATTGATTCTTACAAATTCCACAAATAATTCCTTTTTGTTTGTTGTTGTATGTTTTTGCTATTAAAACTCTGACATGTCTCATTAGTCAATTCTCTGGAAAATCTTCCTGTAGTTTAGATAAAATTTGGTTCTTGGAATCATTGGATTGATTTTTGTATTGTAAGTGGAAAGAATGTCTATACATTCCTTCCACTAGATCCCTCAAACTTTTGTAAAAAATTTTCCCCCTTTCATTAACCTCCAGCACCACTCCAGATGAGCTAAGGAGAAATTCATTTTCATTTGCACGTTCTATTTTTTTCTTTTCTTAGAACAGCATTCATTTTCTGAGTTGTTGGTCCTTGTAGAACATTAAATAGATGTAAATTAATAGATTGTTTGACACATGTTATCTAATAATTTTAAGTATATTATTAACGAAAATTAAAAAAATAAACTCATACTGGATCGACAATATTTTTTCATTCACCTGATTCATCCTTTTGCTATTCTTCCATCAAGATTTTACGCTCTTCTAGTCCTAGATCAGAAATAATTTTATCAAGATTCGTCATTTTTTGGCTTTGCATGATACACAGTAAACAATACATATTAGTTAAACTTACATATAGTTCAAAAATAATATTTTTTTGTAAAGAAATTACAAAGAACTTGTCTTTTTTTCTTTTCTTGATGTGTTATCAGTATTTTTGTTACTTGATCTCTTGTTAGTCATTTATTTATCAATCTAAAACTTGTACCATATCATTCATTCATATATTTATAAATAAATTGTCAACTTTTCAGGTAAAAAAAAAATCTCAAAAAACCAATGCGCCTTTAATGATGTACGCACCAACGTCGGTGCGTGAGGGTATTATAAATGCACCGCATAAATAGTACAATAGACCGTACAGTGCTCTATGTCAAAAAGGAGCACCAGTGTGTTACATGTTAACCACTGCACCAATTAACACACAGAAAATAATAAAAATCGTCCAGTGTTAGTTTTTGTCGCATAAACGCCCTGCGCAAACAAGGGACCACCCTACGGTGCTCTCTATCAACTAGGAGACTCGGTGCAGTCGTTATATGTTACATGGTGCACCGATTAACACAATAACACATGTTTTTGTGAAATAGCATGTTCGTTGTGTGCCTTAATGAAATAGATCGTTATCGGTGTGCCCCTCGTAACCTAGCGCACCGGTGCCCTATTTTAGATATGGCGCACTGATTAAAAAAAATGTTTTTAAATTTTTTATTACACAGTACTTGCATGGTGCTAGGATATTACAGAGCACCAGTGTGTTAGGTTACTCGAGGCGCACCGATTAAAAAAATAAAAAATAAAAACCCTTTTTTTTCAAAAATTCACGCAAGGGCCGACATTGATTGGGATCCGACTATGCAAGTCATCCCGTGGGTTGGATGTCAATCTAAAATGAAAAGCCCTAATTCTGAAATCACTAATACAGGGAGAAGAAAGGGAAGAAACAAAAATAATGAAGGGTTTAGGGTAAAAATGGATTCTTCTTCTTCTTCTTCTTCTTTTCTGAAAATGAAAAACAAAACTGGAAAAAAAGTTTTTAAAAAAATCAAATTTAATCACGAGATCGTTTGAAATTCTCTTCTATAGGGTTTGAATCACCAGAGTTTCGGAATTCTGATTGTCTGAATACTTATGTTCAAACATATTTCACTGCTCCACGGTGCTCTCGTGCTCTCTTGCTCCAGGTATGTCTCCTGCAAATCTCTAGCGGAATTTTTTTGCAAAAATAGTGAAATAATGAAAATTGTTTAGTATTTAAAAAATTGTTTTATGAAATTATATTTTCGAAAATATTTTTCCGCCCATTTTTCAATTTACCACTTTTTATTTCACTTAAATAAATTAAAGTTTCGCCTTTTTATTTGCGTTTATTCGTCTCCGGCGTGTCACTTAATTGAACCGCACTGGTGCATCCATTCATAACACGACACCGATGCGTAGTAACTAAAATGCACCGGTGCGGTTATCTGTACATTAGCACCGATTTGCGGTTAAGGCTCCGAAATTATTTTTAGGTGTGTACACCAAAATTTAGTGAACTCCAACCATAGAAATTGAGAATTAGAATTTTGTTTATTCTTGATGGAAATATGCAATTAGAATTAGAATTTTTTTTATTCTTGAGAATTAGAAATAGAATTAGAATTGGATAAATTCTTGATGGAAATGACTATTCTTCCAATGCATTTTTTTTATTGCAGGAGGTGCCCACTGATTATGTGGAGAGAATTCAATGTGGGGCATGCGAAGATGCAATACTACAGGGCCCAAGTGGGCAATTGTGGCATGTGAACTTGTGCTATGCTAAGACGTGGGCAGATTTCACAAATGGTTGGAAAAGTTTTGTTTCTGAGAAATTTATTGAAGTTGGAGATATTTTAGATTTTAGACATGTTGGAAATTTACATTTTTCTGTGAAAATATCTGGGCATTTCTTTTCAAAAATACACCTCTTCTTCTTTCAGAAAAATAAACTTGAACCTTTCCACAACCTGCAACAAGAAAAGGTGCCAACATAAGCCTCTAACATGCATATCTATTTCTTATGTTGAGGTATCGAAGGAATTGATTATGGCCAGTCTACTTCACTGAGGAATCTGCCTGAATTTTCTTTGGTTCTACCGAAGGGTGCAGTTACTAACATATACAAGATTGTAAGCTCCCTCCAACCCTCATTAAATTGCAAAATATGGAATAGTGCTCAAGTATATGACAACAATCTTTCTCAAAATATATGGGTTCTTTGTTAAATGCATAGCTACAAGATTTGGTCATATCTATAATAGGAAAAATTCAACTGAAATACCAGTACGGTAGGGTCGGTATGTCTACTGTCCCATAAACCCCACAAAAAATCTCAAAAACTTTTTAATAAAATGAAAAACAATCAAAAAATGTTTTTTTTTTTTTGTCTATTGCATTCTTGACAGTGGAATTCTTCTAAAATATGTTCATGGAATTAGCGTCCATAAGAGGTAACGCAATGGTAATATACTCGAATTCTTCTAAAATATGTTCAATGGAATCAATACATGTGAAATGGTACATGTGTTATTAATTCATCAATATTTATACTTTTTAAAATGGGTTTTTATAAATAAGAGGAATTAATTACCTTATACCTTATAAGACTCTTTTTTTCAAAACATTATAATATGTATTTTGAATTAATGTTAAAATCAATATTTCACTTGATAATTTGTAATTATGTTGATGTCAATAAAAATGGCGTATTGTATAAAGTTCTTTTTTTTTGTATGTAAGATAATAGTAAGATAATGATAATTTTAAAGTACATGAATTTATTTGCATTATTTTCTAAACTTTATTATGTTACAAAAATTCATATTATTCTAAATTTATTATTTTACAATTATTTACAATTTTAAAATTTTTAATAAAATCATTTCACATTAATACAATTAAAATTTTACAAATATTTTACCAACAATTACAATTACAATTTTACAATTTCACATACAATTACAATTACAATTTTAGAATTTTACATACAATTACAAATATAATTACAATTAAAATTTTACAATTACAATCATTTCACAGTAATATAATTAAAATTTTACAAATATTTTACATACAATTACAATCACAATTTTAGAATTTTACATACAATTAGAATTACAATTACAAGTAAAAGTATAATTACAATCATTTCACAATAAATTCAATATTACAATTACAATTAAAATTTTACAAAAATTTTACATACAATTACAGTTAAAATTACAATTACAAATACAAATACAATTTTACAATTTCACATACAATTAAAATTAAAATTTCAATTACAATCACGACATAATTTTTAATAAATATCATGGTCATTTAATATTAAATTAATTAATAAACATCAATATCATGATAACCATCGTACAAACATCATATTCGACTAAAAAACACATTCAAATTCGCTAACATCATTGTGACCATGATCATCTAACAAAACACAATTAGCATTGTATAACATCATCACAACACAAACATCAAATATACATCTCATGTCAAATAACTCATGCTATCACATACACATATATCTGCAAGTTGTACATTAAATGAACATATATCTAACATGACCTAACAATATACATGTCATGATAATCACCAACATGTAAATTAAGTACAACTACAACATGAACATAAAATACATGGACCATATATATATATATATATATATATATATATATATATATATATATATAATATAACTGGATAAGGTAAAAAATATACAACTGTAATATAAATGTCATGGATCAGCTGGTGGTACAACATCAATAGCGGTACTAGTCGAGGCCTACTCAGTCAATGGTTCAGCCTCAACGGTCGATGGTATAGCCTGCTCATGATCATGAGTACTACTGAATGCTGCAGGCTACTGACTGGACGTGGCCGTTGGTCCAACCCGATCTCCATGATGACTGCTGCTAGATGCTAGTGGAGGCTGCTCATCTGGCGCGACGCGAGGTGAACGATCCTGAGATGATGAGTCACTTCTCGCAGATTTTCGATCACATGTTGCATCTCGACCACGCCTATAATGTGAAACGATCCTCCTTAGCCATGTAACTAAGGTCGTAGCTCCTACGACATGCCGCATCAGGTTGTACATGTCACGCAACATGCCTCTCCACATATGTAACAACCTACTATCGGCCTATATGTCTCTAATATTAGCGGGCCTGATGCTCGCCTCAATAATCAATGTAGTGTGTTGGTCGCCCAACTCCATCCTGTATCTTCTATCAAGCCGAACATGCCTAGCAAAAGGAAGTACCGGCGCACCATTAGGAGCAGGTCTCTCTGCACCGGCCACTTGATGATCCTCGAAATCTGGCATGCCATCATCATCAGAATCCACATCTAGATCATGTGGTGGTGTCGGCATGTCCTTGCCATCAAAAGACCCAATGTATGCAAAATATATACAAGTACACAACAATAATTAGACAATTTCAATACACAATTTAATAAAAACAAGTTAAAGAACATGTTAGAATAAATTTAAATAAAATAGTAATATTACCTCTATCATCCGGCGATTCGTCATCTGTGAAGAGGATGTTGGCACACCCTCACCAATCCAATCCAACATAAGGACAGGGGACCATAATGAAGGGATGCAGCTCATCAACACTGGCTAGCAACTCCAGTGCATCATGTGATATCCTCGCTGGAAACACAATCTCACCCCTCTTGCGCATCATCTGCCCCCACATGTGCATACGTGCCTCAAACATCGGCCTATGAGGCTACCAAACAAAATTAGGCCTCGTCTCTGGAAACCTCTCAAAAAATAAACAAAAAATATCTGAAGCAAAAGGGAAGTTGATCCTCCCTTGTGCATGAGCATGACATCTATCTAAGGTTGTATAGAACTGCCACAAAAAAATGGCAGAATACCTGACAAGTCGTGGCTCCTGTACTAAATAATCAACATAATATAGAAGCGAGCAACTAATGCGTTGCCCATCACTGTTGTAGTGTGAAATGGTCGAAATCAGAAGTGAGAGGCACATCACCTCCTCACTACCAAATGCACCAATACGTAACTGACCTCTCGGGACCTGAAAATCTGAAGGAGACAGTATATATGTGCTAATGTATCTCTGGGAGTACACCAACTGACTCCCTGCTACATAGCCAACTGGAACCTCTGGGAACGAGGGAAAATCCACCCCTCTCCTCGATAGCCCTGTAATGAAATATATGTCCTCCTAAGTGGGCGTGTACCACTGGTTAGGACCAACCCGGAAATCTTGTCTATGGGCATTCCACCTGCGGATAAGATGTCTCAAAAACACACCATGGCCCTTTAGGGAAGTAGCCTCCTCATAGAACTTGAGGAGGCCTACCTACCTTAAAAGCCCCTAGGTAGCTGCTGTAATAGGGCGAGGGTACGCATCTCTCTCCCTCTCTTGTTCCTCCCACAGGTGAACCATGTCATACTGCTTCGCTTGTTGTTGCTATTTTTCCCCCTCTTCTCTATGAATGATTGACATATTAAATAATTTTTTTTATTAAATGAGACATGTATTTAGGAATATACATATATAATTTTTTTTGGAAAAAAAAGCAAAACAGTCGGTGCGCCACAAAAAAAGGTCATGCACCGGTTCCGATGCATCTTGTTTTTGTCGGGCACTGGTGGCAGTGCACCAGATGATATTAAACGCACCGTGGGCAGTGCACCTGAAAATTTTCAAAGCACCGTTGACTATGTAAGGTGTCAAGAGTGCGGTGCGCTAACTAAAATCTATGCCCTGACGCGTATAGTTGGGTTAGCGCACCAACCTCCTAACTTAATTATATAGTCAATGGTGTGGTCTTTTACCAGGTCGCACCATTGACCCAATTGAAATTCCGAATGTGGTGCGCTGACAAACATACTCACCCCGGGGCGGATATTTTATTCAACACACTACGTTATCGTTATTCCACATTGTCAACAGTGCAGCTGGCTAAACGACCGCACCACACTTTTTTTTATTTTAAAATAATGCGGTGCGCCTTTCAGTACTGCCCCGGAAATGGAGTGGATACTGTTAGCACTGGTTGTGATGTGACCTGTAAATTTTACAAGCAGCACCACTTACCGGTGCAAGCTGAACGGTTCGAGGCACCACGTGACAAAAAATTTTCTTCTTCTTTTAAATGGTTAATTTTAAGGTTATTTGAAATTCTAATCCGCTAAAAATCTCAATTATGGAAAAACAAGAAAAATACATGTACATTTGGCAGTGGAGGAGGCATATTGGTTGTATAATTTACAAAAGAAAATCTTCCCATTGTTTTGCAAAATGCAAGCTGGCGATTGGTGGGCAATGCACAACAACAGTGCGTGCAATGGATGCAATGGGAACACCATGTCAGGGCAGCTCAGACAAGGATGAATTGCACCAGTGCTTGAGAGTTCTGGAGCACTAAGAAAAGTGAAAAATGCAGTTTTTTGGCCGTAATTTTTTTATTTATTTAACCCTTTTTCGATGCACGAGGTTTTATAGGCGCCCCGGTGCGGTTTCATAAGACCGCACCGGATGGTTTTTGTTTTGGCACAGTGTTTTATGATGCACCAGTGCGGAAGAGTTGTAAAGCACTGGTGCTCTACAGTAATAAGACGCACCGAGCGGGTGTGTACGGAGCGCACGGTGTCCGATGTGCCAATGTTTTGTGCGCACCAGTTCTTTTTCATGTTGAGCGCACTGGTGTGTTTTAGAATGATAAGTGCACCAAACAAAAAACATCTACAGAAACCTCCACCCGCCAACCTCCTCTAGTAAAATATTTATTAGATATTTTTTACAATGTCAAAGTAAAATAATATACTTTACTATCATAAAAAAATGTATTCCAAATTAAATAATTAACATTGGAAAAATATCACATACTTTATTATCATTAAAAAATGTTACATAACTAATATAGAAGACCACATAAAAATATTAATGTTAAATAACTAACATGGAAGACCACATAAAAATATCTCTTTCATTATAATTTTTTTCAATCTAAATTTGCATTTTTTAAATTACATTGGTTAATTTTACATTTAACATATACTTTATCAACCATTTAATTTTCAAACTTGTCTTAATATTTTTTTATTAGTAATTAAAAAATCAATTTAAAATCACAACTTAAATGAAATGACATATTAATGTTTAAGATTATTTTCATTGAAGTATATAAAACAATTTAGATGTATAGATAAAGAGATCAAACAAATTTTGAAAAGATATTGTAATATGTAGTGTTGAAATTCAACAAGAAAATGCATTGCCTACTAGTGTGGGATTCCAGGTCACACATGAGTGAGGATTTCAGTGACACATTAGTGCTAATGTGGGTGATCAATTTTTAAATAAATTGGAAAAATAAATTGTAATATTATTTCATAACAACTTGTAATAGTTAACTAAGTGTGATAGACTTAGTTAGCTCAAGAATTTCGAGTTGAGGGTCAAAGGATATGCATGTATAATTATTCTATTATTTACAGGGTCCAGTTGTAGTTGTAGCACTAGTGTGGTGTGAGTGCAATCAGTTAACTCAATTAATTGAGTTAAAATAAGTTTAACTAGTTCTAACTGATTGATGAGATAGTGGAAGATTGAGTAAATTAAAATAGATTTAATTCACAAGTATTGATCTACCAATTAATTGATGATTCACTATTAATAGTTGCATGCATGTCAATTATGATGAAGACCCAACTGAGGCAAAGGTTAAAGGTAAGTAAACTATCAATTGTATTATTAGCGAACTTCCCGGGTGCAGTTATAAAGCCACAGGAATCCCATGATAGATTGCGCAATCAAGGAAGGTTGGAATTCCTATTTAATAGGAATTATTTTGCCTAGGGATTGCGTGAACAAGGCAGGTTGAAGGTGGGTAGGAAATTGGCTATGTATTGATAAAAAAATTCCTAGATCAGTGTGAGACAATTGGTAGTGTATGAGATTTTGGTGAGCACACATGCATTGTATTGTTTATTGATTCCTTGGTTGATTATACAATAAATATAGAGGGGTTTTGAGTAGTTGTTTTCCCTAGGAAAATATTGTGTTGTGTGATTGATTTACTTCTTTCTCTTACTTTCATGTGATTGAGTGATTGTAATTTATATTCTGCAAATATTGTAGAAGGATTCAATATCTTGTTTTAGTACATTGCATGATTGAATCGAATCCATTGGTGTAATTTCTACATGGTATCATAATTTTGTTAGATATTTTCTACACAGTATTAGAGCGCCAGGAATCACAATAGTGGAGAAGAAATTGAGTTTGTGTTGAATAGTATTCAAATTTGTAGATACTTTATTTGGAGCTAGAAGCAGATCAAGATGTCTTTCAATAGCTTCAGACTTGAATACGCACTTGAGGGCAGTTAAAATTATTTTGCATGGAAGTACGGGATGGAGACAGTGTTGGAGGACAATGGGTTGAAGGAATTCATAAAAATTGATATTCCCAAGCCCGCATCAGCAGATACCCAACTTCTTGATGCATGGCAAAAGAAGGTAGAAAAGACGAGGAGGATCTTATTAGAAGGAGTTCAAAATCATATTGTCTCAAGTCTCCATGGAAAGGAAACTCTATATGCTATCTGGAAGGCCTTGATACATCTGTTTCAAAGTAGCAGTGACCACAAAAAATTCACACTCAAGGACAAGCTCAGGAAAATCAAAATGGAGAAGGGCGACACAATCCAAAAATACTTGACCAAGTTCACTCAATGTCGATATGATCTGGGAAGTGTTGGGATTGTTGTAGTTGATGATGAATTGGTGAGCCTAACACTTCTAGGCCTTCCAAGAGTTGGAAGAGTTACCAGGACTCTGCTAGAAATTACCAGGGAACGGCTATGGTTAGATTTTGTACAAGAAGAGTTTCATACCAGGGATGGATCCTCATCCAAGACTGGTGATGAGGAAAATTGTGCCTTGGCTGGTAAGGAAAAGAAGGGGAAAGGGAATAAGTGCCATTCCAAATCTGAGACTGACAAAGAAGGAAAGAAGTGTGACATGTCAAAGGTGAAATGTTTTCACTGTCATGATCATGGACACTATGCCACAAATTGTCCACAAAATAAGAAGAAGAACAAGAAGGCTCTAGGAGTTGCAATGGGTGAAGCTTTGACCTCACAATTTGAGTTGGACTTCTCTCTCATCACATGCATGGTGTCAACTCTAATGGGATCTATGTGTTACTTGGATAGTGGATAATCTTTCCACATGACGGGAAACAAATAACTATTTAGTATATTGGAGGAGAAGGATCCTGAGATGCACATCGAGATGGGTGATGACAGGAGGTATGGCGCTACCGGGATTGGTACAATTACTTTGCAGAGACAGTCTTGTAAAGCTTTCATATTAAAATATGTCATGCATGTACCAGGCTTGAAAAATAATTTAGTTTCAGTTGATATGTGGGAAGATCTTGGATATGATGTGGTTTTCAGTGAAGGAAAGGTGTTCCTTCATCACAAAGCTACAAGACATGTAAATTATATTGGGGTTGCAATGAAGAACCTCTACAAAATTGATGTAGATGGTTGTGTAGCATTGAGCAGTAAATCAGGGGAGGTGGTGAGCCGGGATACAGGTGAGTTATGCCACAATTCATTGACGATCATGCAATTCATATACACCACAATTCATTGACGATCATGCAACAGATTTTTATAGGTCTTCCAAAGGGTACTCTTGCGTAGATAGACACATGCAAGGGATGTACCATGGGGAAGTAGACTAAAGCCACTTTTCATGAGAAGGAGAATCGAGTAGTGGAAATCCTTGAGAGAGTTCACTTAGACATGTGTGGACAATTCTCTACAGCTTCCAGAACAAAGCACAAGTATTATGTGATTTTCATTGATGATTTTTCTAGAAAGTGTTGGATCTTCTTTATGCAGAAGAAAGATCAAACGTTCTACAATTTTTGTGAGTTCAAAGCACTGGTAGAGAAATATACAGGGAAGAAGGTGAAGGCTCTAAGAAGCGACAATGGTGGTGAGTATATCTCTAATGAATTCAAGAACTTTTGTGCCAAAGAAGGAATTCAAAGAGAATTGATTGCACCTCATAATGCACAACATAATGGGGTTGCAGAAAGAGAGAATCGAACAATTGTGGGAGAAGCATGAGCTATGTTACATGATCAAGGCCCATCATTGCATCTATAGGCAGAGGCATACAACACAACAGTATTTTTTCATAACCGTAGTCCTCATCGGATACTTGGCATGAGTACACCAGAGGAGGCTTTTTCAGGTAAGAAACCAGATGTTTCATATTTTAAATTTTTTGGCTCATCTATCTATTTCCATGTGACCAAAGATGCCAGGAAGAAGCTAGAACCAACAACAGAGGTTGGGATATTTTTGGGGTACACTGATACTCCCCACAACTATCGGATGTATGTTATGAAACTAGAGCTAGAAATAGAAGAAAGGAGAGACCAGGGCCTTAGAATTCAGCCACTTCGAGAGGGAAACCTCCTTTACATTACATAAATCAACAATTCTTGGATGATACAAATGAAAAAACATCCTTCTATATGACGCAAGCATAGAGCTTTCCATACCCAGGACCATTTCACAAACATACATGTACAAGCATGCGCCTCCTCTTCTAGTCAATACATGGCAAATTCATCTTTCTCCCATTTCAACATGCAAGAGCTTTCTTTCATGTTTATGGTTATAAAACTCTTCCACAATAATCATTTCTCAAACATCAAATTATTTATCAATCAGATTTTAAATGCTTCTTAACACCAGACCTATACCTTAAGGCCCTCATTTCTTTTAACTCCAACTTTCCTCATGTGTTTATACATCATCACAAATTCTTCCTGCATGTTATCATAACAAATTTACCCAGTTATTTAAACTCCAATTTAGAAGTCAACCGACTACATTGCGCCCTTCAATTTCATCTTCAGTTTCATTATTATCATAATGGAACTCATTCAAGATTCTATTATGAAGCCCACTCAAATCTTCATATAAAACTTTATACAAAAGTATAGCTCCATGTTTGAACGTTTCATATCATCATTCATATGATCATTCAATTCAAACCCATGTACCTTTTCAATTTTCATTCACAATCAAACTTTAATCAAATAAATGCGCCTATGGACAAGTGAGATTTGAACTTGACCATAATGCCCAGCATTCTACTTCATATTCAAAATATCCAGAATTCGATTTCAATTCTCATTAGATTCAGTTCATACCTTGACCGAATCCATCTCTAAATTTCATATTAACTTCTGGACAAGTTGAAGATCGCCCTTAGCAATTTCTGAATTGTTTCCACAATTCATCTTCTGTCATATCGATTTCAGGCTTTGTTTGAAATCGAATGTTATCCGGAATGTACTTACCAGTTCTGCATCCAACGCTTTTACCATGTCATTTCATACAACATATATATCAACGCTCTCTCTGCAAGCTGCATGGAAATCAAATGTTAATCAGAATTCCCATCTGGCAATTTCATAAGACAAATTACCCTCGAGCCAAGACTGTCTTTTTTTTTTTTATACAACGCAGCAAAAATCTTTAACTATTCTGGCTTCGTCAGATTTCACTGAAACAATTCTGGCAATTCGATTTCTATCCTGAGAAGAGAAAATCTGTCTCAACAGCATTTGCTCACAGGTTGTTTTCCTAAATCACTTCAATTAATCGACCCACTGGTCTTCTGCGCCTCCACAAAGAATAATCTTGCAACATTCACTGCTTCTGCCTCCGGTTGCCAACATTCTGCTCAAATTCATCAATCGTTTTTACCATAAAAACTTCTGGATATAACCTCGAGCTTAAACACTGCAAACTGGACCGAATTTCATTAGAGTCTCTGTTCCACCTGCAGATTAAACACTCAATCGATTTACCAGTTAGCGCCTTCAAACTCTGAGAATATCGACCTCCTACTCATTGAGTTCAGTTTTTATATAAGATTATTCCAGCAATCAACGCATTCACTGTCAATTCGTTGCATCAATGCACTCAGTTTTTATATAAGACTACTCCGGCAATCAACGCATTCACTGACAATTTGTTGCATCAACGCATTCACTATCACACAATTCCTGAAAACGAACTCCCTTTAATTGGTTATAAGCTTACGATTTATATTTACTGGGCGCACACAATACACAACGAATAGCAATTCTGCTATCGATCCCTCCAGATTTCAAAAGCTTGACACTGCAGACTTGTATTAAAACGCTGGTGCTCTCCTTTCATTTGCAATTAATCAAATTCAAACTGATATAACAAAACCATTCGAAAGCACATGTCTAGATAACAATTTCTATATTAAAATCAATCCTTTTAACTTTGTCACATAAATCGATTCCACCATTTCTTTGATTGCAGGATTCCATTAATCGATCTTTCCAACAATTAATTCCTCAACCATATATATATACATTTAACCAGAAAATACTATAACTTTCGCAACCAATCTCCAAATGTATATATATATTTATAATCTGAAATCAAAACAAGATTACTTACAGACTTTGTTTGGCCTGATATTTCAGATTGATGGCCCTTACAAAATGCCAGAGGCGTACAGCCTTGGCTATTCAAGTCTTCTTCAACCACTCTCACTCACACTCACTCATGGTTTCTCTCACAAAAAGCCCTCCTATTTATACAATTTCTAAAAGCCATCACATTAAATGCTCAATCTCTTAAAATCCTCAACAAACCCCTAAATCTCTCAACATCCCTAAAGGATAGGTTTTTATCCCTAGAATCCTTCAATTTATTAAATTTCCTCATATCCTTTTATTAATAAAAAGATATTTACATAAATCCTCACCTTCTCCTATTTAATTCAAATTAATTAATAAAATATTTAAAATCATCACACCCCATATTCATAAATTAATATTATCAAACCCCATATTTACAAATGGGAAAAAGGTCTTGATGCTCCTGCATCACTATATATAGGAGTTCACGGGGTCACAATATAATCCTAGCCGACCTAACAATAATAATGTAAAGGCACAATAATAATAATATTGGGGTTACGGGGGTACAACAATAACAATAAGAGGGCTACACTAATAACAATAAGGGACTAAACTAGTAATATAAGGACCTAACATGCCCATCTCCTTAAACAAAGTTTTTTCCTCAACACTTGAGTAGCTCTGGGTGCTTCTGTATAAAATTCTCATCCTCCCATGTATAATTTTCAGTGGGTAAGTTCTTCCACTTGATGAGATACTCTGAAATTGATCGATTTCGTAGCTGTCGAGTTCTTGTTTCCATGACTGCTTCAGGTTCCAATATGATTTTTCCTTCCACATAAAGTTATGTAAATATTGTTTGAACTGGAATTTTTTCACCTATAACCTTATTTAAGCATGAGACATGGAAAACTGGATGTACTCGTGAAAAATCAGGAAGCTCCAATTTCTATGCCATAGTACAAATATTTTGCAACACCTTGTAAGAACCATAATACTTTGGCGATAGTTTATTATCCTTCTTAGATTTTTTGATGGACATTTGTTTGTATGGTTGTGTTGTGTCCAGCAACAACCCTCCTTCTTATTTAGTATTTTCACTACTACTAAATAAGTGGGGGCCCTTAGTAAAAAAAAATCGATTAGTGCTTGTATTTCCTTTTTAAATAAAACTTATTATCATAAACTTAGGAGAATACCCCTTGAAAAATATAAAAAATCTTAAGTTTTATGATAAGGTAGGATAAAATCATTCCTTAAGAAATATCGTATTGCAAAAAAGGTAATGGATACCTCCTTACAAGCGGAATTCTAAGATTGCGAGATCGTGATGCGAAACTACACACTAAAAACATTCATCGCATCGCATGCCCCAAATATCATTTACGCTGAAAAACCTCAAACCGCCGGTATGCGATGGCACATATCGCAAATCGCATTTCGCAAAAAAAACATTAACGGATGATTGTCATATGCTACGCTCCAGCGATTTTGCGATATTGCGGTATTGCAATTTTGCGATTCCACGAGATTGCGATCTACGATACTGCGATACTGCGCTTTAAGATATTGTGAAGCAAATCGCAGATCGCCTTATCACAGATCTTTAGGGCTCATTTTACGAAAATATTTTTCCATAAACCGAGACCTGGTTATGCGCTTTAATGTTAATCAATGATTTAGTTGCCAATCATTAATGAAATATGGTTTTGTTCTGATCGAAGAGCCATTTCACGTAAGGTGGTATATTTTATATGTATTCAGCATTTAAAGCTTTCTCGTCACCTTTTTCTTCTCATTATTCTCACCTCATTTGTAAACTACAGGAACGAAGAACAGAAAACCATGCAAAGCAGTATTCAGGATATTATGGGAAAGAAAGGCAAAGCTCCAAGTTCTGAAGACAAAGAAATGATGCCCTTGTATACAGACACCGCCTGTAATAAAGATGCCGGTATTACTACTTGGGAAGGCATGTGCAATCTACTTGAGGAAGAGAATCCCAAAATAATGGAGGTTACAGCTACTGCAGGCTCACATGGGTCTTCTGAGGTGTTTATTACAGAGCTAGCTTCCTCGTTCTTGCACCGGATAGCGGCGAAGCCCAAAATTCTTCCATACACGGACATGGTTAAATGGGTACTGGACAGCGCTGACATCACAAATAGACAATTTAAGACTCAGGGTCAAGGACTCATTGGCTCAATCACTCCACAATATTTGAGAATCATGTATCATTTACCAGAGCCACAGGCGACTTATAACAAACAGTTCATGGAGAAGTTTGCTAAAGAAAATGAAGACCTGACAGAATGCGCCAAGCACTGGTCAAGGAGGGATGAACCACTAAAAAAGGATAAACATGGTATGTATAGTACTGGTTCTCTCACCTCCCCGTATTGCTTTGCTGCTGCTATGCTCTGTAGACTTTTTGGGAAGCCAGACATTAATAAATTTTCATCTGAATGGCTACCATTATTGGATGCCGCCATTAATGCTACTGTTGTGGATTGGGCTAAGATATTATCTGACAACTTAGCCATAGCTATTTTAAATTACCGATCTAAAAGAACTATTTCTCAGAGAATTTATCCCCCTTTCTACTTATCTGCATATGTGATGGATGCAATCTGTTATATTTCCAAGTTTCTTTTAATGGGTTGGAAATGGACGACTCAAGACCCCTTACCCATTCATATTTATCACAAAGAATTGTGGGATTCCAAGTTCACTCCGTATTTTTACAATATTTGTCATGGAACCATGTTGCCCCTGTACAAAATGTTATATGATAAAGACGCTCCAAGATTTTCTCCCGAAGCAGAGGTACATATACTCCCTGTCGTAAGATGGTTCGAAGAAGAACTATTTACATATGTCAGGGTATTCGGAAATCTTGCTTCCCCTCATGTCTTACCTTTATATGTTCCTGGTAAACTCATGGCACGAGAAATTGCTTATCAAACCTACGGAGAATTAGGTTTGACTAAAGATTTGAAGGACAAAAAGAAGCCTATTTGGCCACAATTTCCTGTGGCCTATGGGGCCTTTTCACTATTTGATGTAGGCCATGCATTCAAAGAAGTAAACAACATAACATGTCTACGATTGTTCAAAATTCCAAGAAGACCGTTCGACCCTTATGATATTGCTAAAAATTTCACTATTGCAGTCAAAATAAAGGTGTTTTCTAAAGAAGATGATCTTTTTGATGACATGTTCCAACAGAAAGGTACACTTAAAGAGGTTCTACATTCGGCCCAAATGCGATTTCCTCCAGCAGAATTTCAAGAGTTCAAGATATACAAGGAAAGGAGGTTAGCTAATATCCCTTTGGATAAATTACGCTTGGAACCCATAAGGAAACCAACTCCTAGTATTAGTCTTAGTGGAAGTTCAGGCACAGACAAATCTAAATCTAAGTCCGGAAGAGAAACGTCAGAGCATTCTAAGAGGTTTGAAAGTGACCATGATAAAAGTGAAGGGTCAGTAAGGGATACTACCCAGTCAAAGGAGCTCCCACAACAACAGGTTTTGACCTCTCCACAGCTAGATCCTCCCCCTCTCATCGTCCAACCACCATCAGTCAGAACCGAGCTAGATAAAGAATGGGATACATTCAATGATTTAATCAATATTGAAGGATAGAGCACAAAGACACCTGTGAGTAATGTACGGGAAACAAAAGATATAGTCACAGGAACAATTAGCAATGTCTCAGAAATAGAACATATTCCCATTACCCCATCCTCTGAACTTATGCTCAAAATAGAGGAAATTCCTCCTCTTGATGTATTTTATAGTCCAAAACACAAGGCAGTAGTGAGAAGACAAAGAAAGAAAAGGAAATTGGAAAACATGCTCTCTCATTATGCAGAGAAATTAGACATCCTATGGAAAGATCCTACCACCGATCCCACTGAAAATGTCACCAAATTGTCTCAGATCACAGGAGCATATGGCTCTGCGACCATTGATAAAGCATCTGAGGTACGAAAACTACTGAAAGAGAAAGAAGATCAAATACATTTTTTGCAGCAACAGCTGCAACAAGCCAACGCCAACAACGAAGCACAGAAATAGCTTGAAAGATTACAACAGGACTTCCAACAAATGCAGATAGGGTACCAGAACAGTTTTCCTGAAAGAGAAAAACAGTTACAGGTTATGCAAGAGATGCACAAGGATGATCCTAAGCTTACAGAATTCATCACAGAATCCATTTTCTTAAATGATCAACTACTACAGCAATAGGAAGCATTGTGCCAAAGAATATCACAGTGGAACTCTTATTATGAAATAAGCAATAAAATCACTAATCAAGTCGTAGAATTATGACATGATTATGATTTAATTAATAAAAGAGTTACCGAATATTTGGCTTGGCAAGAAACAGAGGAGGGGAAAAGAGCAGGCGCACCAATAATCAACGACAATCACAAAGAAATGCTCTTTAACAAATGGGATGCACAAATCAGGAAAGCAGAGCAAGCGGCAGAAGAAGCAGCCACAACAGCAAACAGTGTTATTGACTGCATAAATGAAAATTTTCACAAGGAAAATATGATCTCAGAAACCACTCCAGGGTATCTACCGAAAGTACAGCAACTGTAGACAGACTGGAGATAGAAGGCTCAAGAAAAGGCAGAATCAATCAAAAGATTAACTAAGTTGAATTGGGATTCTTACTGGGCGTATTTGGTAAAACCACACAACCAGTGCATTACTCTCAAATGTAGCATCAATTCTGCTGAGAAGATGGCACCAACTCTTGCCAATTCCGTTTTCGCAGGACAGTTAAAGTCAAAAGTCGGCCAGCCGACTCTTCTCAAACAAATGTTGAATGCTTGTGATTTCAAAGAACATATACACAAATAGTTAGTTGTTAGTTTTAATTTTAGATTCAGTGTTAGTATTAATTTTTCTTTATTTTTTCCTGAAATGAGGACGATCATTTAAACCATATCCTACATTTTTGTAATAAATTATTTTTAGATTTAGTTAGTAGTATTTAAACCCTTCTCATGCATTTAGAGAAGGGTCTTGAAATTTGTCAAAAACTTGTCCTCAGAACATGCACTTTTGCACCATCCGAGGAGGTTTTGATGAATGAATGGAACATGATTTATTGATATCTGCATTTAATATCTACTACTGATGTTGCACTTTTTTACTCTTAGTGGATGTTAGATTAAGAAGAGATAAGTCATTATTGCTTGAAGCTCATGAGTAGAACTAGTTATAAATGGTACTTTTATCTCTTAACTATTTCTACCTTTGTGTTAAAGTGATATTCATGTTCATTTGTTTATATATTGATGCGTGAATGCTTGAGTTATCATTCGGCACTTCTGTACGGTGATAGCTATTTATTTATGCTTAATATATGAGTAGCTTATTATGCGATATGTTTTTTACAACTGTTTCGTCTAACTTTTTATAGGAAGTGGTTTATCTCCATTGAATTCTTTTCTCATAACAGTTGAATGATCTTTATTACCAATTGTTATTTGAAATCATTTTAGATCGCATAACGGAAAGATTACATCCCAGGTTAGTATAGAATTAGATATTTTTGTTTATTAGAATACAATTGCATGTTATTATATTAGAGTTAGAATAAAAGCATTTCACTTAGGAACTTTTAGAAAAGAAATATCAATTCTCAGCACACACACACACATATTGGGAAACTAGTCCCATATCCCCAGTCGGACCCACTATACCAAACGTAAAAGGAGTTGCTAACCAAGGTCTGGACCGGGTGGGTATCCCTCTTGTTGTAGACCTAATTTTCGGGTCTTCAACATATTTGGCGCTAGAAGGAGGGCCCCGAACTATGAATGGCAAGTAAGTCAAAATCTAAATACCATTCTGAGAGTAAATTTCCCTCACCATCTCCCCCGACTTCCCCATCGTACTTAGAATCTTTAAATCTAGAGCCAGAAGTTGAAAGAACAACAGCCACTGCCACAAACCCTGACATTTCAGAAGAATCTGCTATTGAACCTCCTAAAGTTGAATCTTTGATCCATAAACTTCAGCGATTTTCAATATCACCTCAAAGATCTGATAAATCTCAAGGCAGCGTAACTTCGCAATATAACCCTGCTCATCCTCTCACTAGATTAATGAGCGAAAATTTTGGTGTTCAGCCAACCGAGTTACCTCTACCTACAAGGAAGAGAGAAAGAAAATCACCTAAAGGGTCTGATAGTGAGACTCTTTCATCATCATCATCCATCACAACCTCTTCACCGCGAAGTCAACCATCCACCCCACCACTTCAGATTATTTTCCGTCAGTCCACTGGAACTTCCACATCTCCTTCTCAAACATCTGGAATCGTAATATCCTCATCTTCCCAACCGCGGGGATCATCTTCTGCGCTTTCCTCTGTTGGTAGTTCAGCGATGGCCCAATCTCCATGGAATAACCCAGGGGAAGTCTTAATGCATGCGCCCTTGAGTCAAATACCGACCCATCCTGAAAAATGGCTGCCTAAGTTTAATCCTGAAGCAGGCATGCTAGTGGAAGAACATATAAATAACTTTATGTTGTCCATAAATCTTAATGGAGTTACTAATGAAGATGTTGTCGTCCTAATTTTTCCCTATACTCTACAAGGAGCAGCCAGATCATGGTATTTCTCATTATCATCTGAATCTATCACTAGTTGGGATATCTTCCAAGAACAATTTTTGACTAAGTTCGGTGATGATAGGTCTACGGCGACACTGATCAATGACCTTTCTAACCTTAGGGCCGAGTCAAAAGAACCTATCAAAGATTTTAATTCACGTTTCAATAAACTGTTAAATAAAATTCCTACTGCTTCCAAGCCTAGCAAAGAAGTGCGAAGTGAATGGTACATCTCTGCTTTACCATCAAACATAGCAATCTTCGTTGATAGGGCTAAAAAAACAACTTTAACTAACAATATGAAGGAAGCAATAGCGGTAGAGAAACATATCATAGCCCTAGAAAAGAAAAACGTGATAGAGGAACGAAAATCCAAGAAGATTACTTTTAAGGAAGACCCCAAGAAAAAACAATCGAAAGATCCATTTGATTTAGAAGGATTGTAGAAAGTTCTGAAAACCATGTCCAACGAAATGATTGACATTAAGAAACAAGTGGTAGAAACATCTTCTAAAAAGCCGTACAAGCCTTATAGAAAAAACCCTTCGACCAATTCAAAGCCACCAAATGCTATCACAAGTGTTGAATCAGAAGAAGAAGAAGAGGACATTGCTACTGAAGAAACTACCGATGAAAAATAAGTTGTAGAGGTACAAGGTATGTGGGATTTTATCCTCCCAGATGAAGAAGATCAAGAGGCATCCCCGATTAACACTCGAAGTAGAAATCAACTTGATCCTCCTCAACCTACTCCTAAGCCAAAGAGTGCAAGCTCAATGACTAAGGATAAATTCACAGCCAAGAAAACAACATCTAAGGCGACTCAAACCAGCCCAGTCTAAGCAGATTCATCAACTCGATCAAAAACGTTGATCATTTCGGATGAAATGGAGTATAATATCATAGAATATATGAAGAAGACTAGGGATAACATCCCTTTTTATGAATTGAGAAAGTTAAAACACCAGCAAAAGGTACTTTTGAAAGAATTACATGCTATACCAGAAAAACCTCTGCCCACTCCTGTAATCTCTCAAGCTTCCCATGAAATGGGAAGACCTCCAACTAATGTGATTAATAAAATTAATCCAAAAGATATCGCTTTAAATGGAGGAAGGTCAAGATCTCATACTCCCCCATTTCTTCTTACTTATGAAATTTTCAATAAAAATTTGCATAATTGCTTAGTGGATTATGGAGCTTCATCTAATATTTTACCAAAATCAATATGTGCAAAGTTGAACATTCAACCGCAAAAATCTGTTGTGCGCATAGTTCAACTAGATCGATCGCAAGTTGAAGTGATCGGCGAATTAAATCAGGTTACCATAAGGCTATTATCTAATCCAAAGGTATGTCAAGTTATCGACATTTTAGTTGCAGATATTCCAGAATTTTATGGCTTAATTCTTAGCAGAGATTGGTCAGAAAAACTTCACGGATGCTTTGCAACTGATTGGTCGCACATGTGGCTCCCTTACAATGATAAACCAAATCAGATAAAGGTTGAGCGATAAAAACATCAGAAATACATAGTAATAGAACTGGAAGGAGAAAATGAACCGGTAGGATACAACAATAATATCATTGGAAACTACTTAGTTGATTATTTCTTAGGAAATGTTAATGCTCATACTTCACCTTATTTAGAACATTCTGTCTTATCTCAAGTAGAAAATTTTTCTCAAACAGATAGTTCTAAATGTATTAATTTTATAGATGCTCCTGTAAATAAATTTTTATTTTGGAAGTTATTTTTTGATGGTTCTAAGTCTAATGAAGGAGCAGGAGCAGGAGCAAGATGCATGTTAATTAGTCCAGAGGGAAACAAAACTATGCTAACTTGTAGACTCGAGTTCGATTGCACCAATAATACCGCAGAATACGAGGCTTTAGTCCAAGGATTATACAAAGCAATCAGATTAGACATCAAATATCTACAGGTTTTCGGAGATTCTGAAATTGTAATCAGACAGGTACGCAATACTATACATTGTTTATCAGGTCATTTAAAGCATTATCAATATTTAGTTCAAGATCTGACTGAACACTTTATAGCATTTAATATTTCATCAATTCCCAGAATCCATAATGCTAGTGCAGACCTCCTAGCTAACGTAGCTTCCAAGCTCATTCCTTCAAAATACTATAGCCCTGATCGATTTTCAATCGAATTAATCTTTAGACCCTCGATTCCTGATAACATTACCAATTGGAGGATTTTCAACGATGATCCTGATATTGTAAGTTTCCTCACATCTGAAGGATCTTACACCAATCAGATAATTGATGAGGACCAACATGACAGACAATTGCAACAAGATAGCACTAATAATGCTATGCCAAAGTCAGTAGTCAAGTTAGAAGACCTTTATGATTTGAAAGATCGATTCAAAATATCTACCAATTCAAAACTGAAAAGTTCAACATTGAACTATGAATTAGTAAATCTAGGAACTGATACCAAACCACAAAATATCAACCTAGGCCTTGGCCTAGCTCCTGAAAAAAAATTAGCATATGTTCGTCTTTTGAAACAATAAAAAAGTGTCTTTGCTTGGAACTACGATGAACTCAAAACTTATGACACTTCTATCATCCAACATACTATCCCAATGATAAACGATGAAAAACCTATCCAGCAAAAGCTGAGAAAGATCCATCTTAATTTAGAAAACCAGATCAAATCTGAACTCAATAAGTTATTGAAAGCCAAAATCATTTTTCCCATTTGACATTCTAAATGGGTTTCCAATATGGTTCACGTTAGAAAGAAGAGCGGAGACATTAGAATTTGCATTGACTTTCAAAATCTTAACAAAGCCTACCAAAAAGATAATTTTCCTTTGCCTCCCATGGAGCAAATATTGCAGGTAGTCGCAGGATCAAAATTAATGTCCTTCTTAGATGGCTTCTCTGGTTATAACCAAGTGTTGGTCCATCCCGATGATCAATTGAAAACCACATTCAGAACCAAATGGGGCACTTACGCATATCAAAAGATGCACTTTGGTCTGATCAACGCTGGTGCCACATTTCAGAGAGCCATGGACATCGCATTCAAGGGATTAGTCAACAAATCAGTGGTAATTTACTTGGATGATATAACTGTATATTCCAAGAAACGAGGCAATCATCTTAGAGATTTAAAACGGATCTTTCAACGTTGTCAAAGGTATGGAATTTCACTTAACCTGAAAAAAAAATCCTTTTTTGCATTAAGTGAAAGAAAACTTCTTGGATTCATAGTGTCAAAGTCTGGAATTCATATTGATCCTGACAGAATCAAGGAGATTTCCGAAATACCCCTACCTCACAACAAGAAAGCTATGCAATCTTTCCTTGGCCAGATTAATTTTGTAAAGAGATTTGTGCCAGATTTTTCAAGAATTGTATCTCCTTTACAAGCAATGATTAAAAAAAACTCAAACTTCAAATGGGGCCAAGACGAATATGAGGCATTCAATTTGATCAAACAAGCAATTGTTAACGCTCCATATTTAGCATCTCCAAATTTTCCCGATCCTTTTATTTTATATACATTTGCCTCTGATAGATCATATGCTGCGATACTCACTCAAGCAAATCAAGACAAGGCAGAAGCCCCAATTGTTTTTTTCAGTTCAAATTTACAGGGGTCTGAGTTAAATTATTCAGATGTAGAGAAACAAGCTTATGCTGTTTTCAAAGAAATTAAATATTTCAGACCCTTTCTACTTAAAACCCATACAAAAATCATAGTACCATTTCCAGTGGTAAGAAATCTCCTAGTACAGAATGATGTGGGTGAGAAAAGAACCAATTGGGTTACTGCCTTACAAGAATATGACGTAGAAATAAAACCAGCGAGTATTGTAAGAAGTCAAGGCTTTTGCAAAATGCTAGCTGGAGCATCGCTTATTTCCGAAATGCCATCTGCAGAGATACAAATGTATGAGGTAAGCCTAAACGATGTTGAATCATTATACGCTAATATCATATTTTATCTAAAGAATGGATATGCTCCTTCAAATCTCGATTACACCAAGAAAAGAACTCTAAGGTTGAAGGCTAAACAATATCAGCTCGTGAATGATGTTCTTTTTAGAATGAATTATGATTTTGTTCTTCTTAGATGTCTTGAGAAATCTGAAGCTGAAAATTTTTTGCAGGAACTCCACGATGGGCCAGCAGGCGGACATTATGCTGGAGACGCTACTGCACATAAAATCCTCTGCATAGGCTATTACTGGCCCACACTATTCAAAGACTCACATAGCTACATAAGGAAATGTCAAGTTTGTCAAACCGCTGCTAGGAGACAAAAGAAACCATCATTGCCGCTGCAACCAGTCAACATTGACCAGCCTTTTGATCAATGGGGCTGGATATAATAGGTGAGATCGTTCCTCACTCTTCTAAACAACATAGGTATATCCTTACAACAACAGATTAATTTACTAAATGTGTAAAAGCAGTTCCTCTCAAGACGGCTAATGCCGAGCATATCATCGAGTTCATAGATCAGTTCATAATCACCAAGTTTGGTTTACCTTCTGCTTTAATGTTTGATAATGCATCGTATTTTTCTGGTAATGTTATGACTGAATTTGCACTCAAAATGGGTTTCAAAATAAAATAATCTGCCAGTTATTACCCATAGGGGAATGGGTTAGCTGAATCTACAAATAAAAACTTAATCAGAATCATTAAGCGAACCATTGATCAAAATCACAAAAATTGGCATAAGTCTTTAATATATGCTTTATGGGCAGATCGAATAACGCAGAAAGCCTCCATTGGCACTTCTCCCTTTAATTTAGTTTATGGGAAAGAAGTGGTTCTTCCAACTCATCTAGCAATTCCCTCTTTGGCCTTAGTTCAATATATTGATGAGGCACCAACTTCTTCCTTACAACTAAGGCAGCTGAAAATAATTAAGCTAGAAGAGCAACGAGAACAAGCCAAAATAACTCATGCTCATCACCAAGCATTAGTAAAAGCTTCTTTTGGTTCAAACATGATATCCAGAAAGGACTTTCAGATGGGAGATCTAGTTTTAAAATGCGACAAGGCTCATGAGGAAAAAGGGAAACATACGAAATTTCAACGAATGTGGCTTGGCCCTTTCCAAATCGCAGAAGTCATAGGTCCATCTACTTTTATGTTACAGGATTTAACAGGAAAAAGAGAGTCTTTACCTGTTAACGGACAGATCCTCAAAAAATATTTTCCATAGGAGATCATTCTTCTATTTTGTAGATTAGTTTTCTTTATTTTCATAATAAAACCAGTTGTAAATGGTTACATTTGGAATTCACGAAAAAGACACAAATTCTCTTTTAGATTTTTTTTTTCACTTGTATAAATAGAATTCTTCTAGAAAATTGATCATTATTATTGAAAGATACAGTTAAAGGCTCTAAGCCTAGAAATGATACTAGTTTCAACCTTGTAAATTTTGATAAAAAGCGACCTTTAGTGGGAAATTGTTTTATATCAGTCCAATAAAAGGTATCAATAACAAAATGAAGATTCTCTGTAGAAAAGCTCTTTCCAAAAAACTCTACCATTGTCGTCCAGAGCTATCTTAAGGAAACAATGACTTCCTCCCCACCTAGGAAATTACAAGGTTCAGGGAATAATCCAATGATACACTTTAACTTAAAGAGTAAGAGGTCTCATCACGAGCCGACTTATCATGATCATAGATATTATAGCTTGCTGACTTTGCCAATACTGCATACCACAACAAGGCAATGACTCAAGATTGTTGCAATCAAAAGACAAGGGGTCTCATCACGAGCCAGCTTGTTCAACAAAGTTATAAATCAAGTGAATGGCACTGTCATAAATTGGCTACCAAACCAAGACATTGTTCTTTAAGGGTCAAAAAGAAAATGAAAGAAATAAGTGTGGATATGGATTTCTCTTTGAAAATTGTATATTTCTCTAAGTAGGATACAGGATCATTGCTGGGTTATAGGTAACCCTGTCGAGGCTATAAACGCCTGCTGGCAGCAGAGGCTCTACCTATGACAAATGAGCATATTTAAAACTGATTTACAGAGAAGCCTTTGTTTTTATCTTTATAAACCAAGTAATGACTGATGTAGATACAAGGACTAGCTTGAGGAAGTAAACAATCAAAGTTAAATATAGAAGAAACGAAATATCATTGATAGATAAAAGCATGATGTACTTTGTCTTTTTATAATAAAGTTTGATTTTCTGAAAAATTTTCTGTTTTGGAAGTTTAGAAAATTCAAAAGAAAAGCAGAGATAACTAGTTCTTCCAAGTGAATCGCCAATTGTTGTGGCCAGCAACAACCCCCCTTCTTATTTAGTATTATCACTAATACTAAATAAGTGGGGGCCCTTAGTCAAAAAATTTAAAAAATCCATTAGTGCTTGTATTTCCTTTTTCAATAAAACTTACTATCATAAACTTAGGAGAATACCCCTTGAAAAATCTAAAAAAGCTTAAGTTTTATGATAAGGTAGGATAAAATCATTCCTTAAGAAATATTGCATTGCAAAAAAGGTAATGGATACCTCCTTACAAGCGAAATTCTAAGATTGAGAGATCGCGATGCGAAACTACACACTAAAAACATTCATCGCATCGCATGCCTCAAATATCATTTACGCTGAAAAACCTCAAACCACCGATATGTGATGGCACATATCGCAAATCGCATTTCGCAGAAAAAACATTAACGCATGATTGTCATATGCTACGCTCCAGCGATTTTGCGATATTGTGGTATTGCGATTTTGCGATTCCACGAGATTGCGATCTGCGATATTGCGATACTGCAATCTGCGATATTGCGAAGTAAATCGTAGATCGCCTTATCGCAGATCTTTAGGGCTCATTGTATGAAAAATATTTTTCCATAAACCGAGACCTGGTTATGCGCTTTAATGTTAATCAATGAGTTAGTTGCCAATAATTAATGAAATATGGTTTTGTTCTTATCGAAGAGCCATTTCATGTAAGGTGGTATATTTTATATGTCTTCGACATTTAAAGCTTTTCCGTCACCTTTTTCTTCTCATTATTCTCACCTCATTTGTAAACTGCAGGAACGAAGAACAGAAAACCATGCAAAGCAGTATTCAGGATATTATGGGAAAGAAAGACAAAGCTTCGAGTTATGAAGACAAAGAAATGACGCCCTTATATACAGACACCACCTGTAATAAAGATGATGGTATTACTACTTGGGAAGGCATGTACAATCTACTTGAGGAAGAGAATCCCAAAATAATGGAGGTTACAGCTACTACAGGTTCACATGGGTCTTCTGAGGCGTCTATTACAGAGCTAGCTTCCTCGTTCTTGCACCGGATAGCGGCGAAGCCCAAAATTCTTCCATACACGGACATGGTTAAATGGGTACTGGACAGTGCTAACATCACAAACAGACAATTTAAGACTCAGGGTCAAGGACTCATTGGCTCATTCACTCCACAATATTTGAGACTCATGTATCATTTACTAGAGCCACAGGAGACTTATAACAAACAGTTCATGGAGAAGTTTGCTAAAGAAAATGAAGACCTGGAAAAATGCACCAAGGACTGGTCAAGGAGGGACGAACCACTAAAAAAGGATAAACATGGTATGTATAGTACTGGTTCTCTCACCTCCCCGTATTGCTTTGCTGCTGCTATGTTGTGTAGACTTTTTGGGAAGCCAGACATTAATAAATTTTCATCTGAATGGCTACCATTATTGGATGCCGTCATTAATGCTACTATTTTGGATTGGGCTAAGATATTATCTGACAACTTAGCCACAGCTATTTTAAATTACCGGTCTAAAAGAACTATTTCTCAGAGAATTTATCCCCCTTTCTACTTATCTGCATATGTGATGGATGCAATCTGTTATATTTCCAAGTTTCCTTTAATGGGTTGGAAATGGATGACTCAAGACCCCTTATCCATTCATATTTATCACAAATAATTGTGGGATTCCAAGTTCACTCCATATTTTTACAAGATTTGTCATGGAATCATGTTGCTTCTGTGCAAAATGTTATATGATAAAGACGCTCCAAGATTTTCTCACGAAGCAGAGGTAGATATACTCCCTGTCGCAAGATGGTTCAGAGAAGAATTGTTTACATATGTCAGGGTATTCGGAAGTCTCGCTTCCCCTCATGTCTTACCTTTATATGTTCCTGATAAACTCATGGCACGAGA
Organism: Pinus albicaulis; assembly: GCA_034641835.2. Classification (NCBI taxonomy): domain Eukaryota; kingdom Viridiplantae; phylum Streptophyta; class Pinopsida; order Pinales; family Pinaceae; genus Pinus; species Pinus albicaulis. The sequence goes on from CM076581.1 coordinate 160,422,712, forward strand.
AATTGCTTATCAAATCTGCGGAGAATGAGGTTTGACTAAAGATTTGAAGAACAAAAAAAAGGCTATTTGGCCACAATTTCATGTGGCCTGTGGGGCCTTTTCACCATTTGATGTAGGCCATGCATTCAAAGAAGTAAACAACATAACATGTCTACGATTGTTCAAAATTCCAAGAAGACCATTCGACCCTTATGATATTGCTAAAAATTTCACTATTGCAGTCAAAATAAAGGTGTTTTCTAAAGAAGATGATCTTTTTGATGACATGTTCCAACAGAAAGGTACACTTAAAGAGGTTCTACATTTGGCCCAAATGCGATTTCCTCCAGAAAAATTTCAAGAGTTCAAGATATACAGGGAAAGGAGGTTAGCTAATATCCCTTTGGATAAATTACGCTTGGAACCCATAAGGAAACCAAATCCTAGTATTAGTCTCAGTGAAAGTTCAGGCACAGACAGATCTAAATCTAATTCCGAAAGAGAAACGTCAGAACATTCTAAGAGGTTTGAAAGTGACCATGATAAAAGTGAAGGGTCAGTAAGGGATACTTCCCAGTCAAAGGAGCTCCCACAGCAACAGGTTTTGACCTCTCCACAGCTAGATCCTCCCCCTCTCATCGTCCAACCACCATCAGTCATAACCGAGCTAGATAAAGAATGGGATACATTCAATGATTTAATCAATATTGAAGGACAGAGCACAAAGACACCTGTGAGTAATGTACGGGCAACAAAAGATAGTCACAGGAACAATTAGCAATGTCTCAGAAATGGTACATATTCCCATTACCCAATCCTCTGAACTTATGCTCAAAATAGAGGAAATTCCTCCTCTTGATGTATTTTATAGTCCACAACACTAGGCAGTAGTGAGAAGACAAAGAAAGAAAAGGAAATTGGAAAACGTGCTCTCTCATGATGTAGAGCAATTAGAAATCCTATGGCAAGATCCTACCACCGATCCCATTGAAAATGTGACCAAATTGTCTCAGATCACAGGAGCATATGCCTCTGCGACCATTGATAAAGAATCTGAAGTACGACAACTACTGAAAGAGAAAGAAGATCAAATACAGGTTTTGTAGCAACAACTGCAACAAGCCAACGCCAACAACAAAGCACAGAAACAACTTGAAATATTACAGTAGGACTTCCAACAAATGCAGATAGGGTACCATAATAGTTTGGCTGAAAAGGAAAAACAATTACAAGTTATGCAAGAGATGCACAAGGATGATCCTAAGCTTACAGAATTCATCACAGAATCCATTTTCTTAAATGATCAACTACTGCAGCAACATGAAGCATTGTGCCAAGGAATATCACAGTGGAACTCTTATTGTGAAATAAGCGATAAAATCACTAATCAAGTCGTAGACTTACGACATGATTATGATTTAATTAATAAAAGAGTTACCGAATATTTGGCTTGGCAAGAAACGGAGGAGGGGAAAAGAGCAGGCGCACCAATAATCAATGACAATCACAAAGAAATGCTCTTTAACAAATGGGATGCACAAATCAGGAAAGCAGAGCAAGCGGTAGAAGAAGCAGCCACAGCAGCAAACAGTGTTATTGACTACATAAATGAAAATTTGCACAAGGCAAATCTGATTTTAGAAACCACTCCAGGGTATCTACCGAAAGTATAGCAATTGCAGACAGGCTGGAGACAGATGGCTCAAGAAAAGGCAGAATCAATCAAAAGATTAACTAAGTTGAATTGGGATTCTTATTGGGCGTATTTGGTAAAACCACACAGCCAGTGCATGGCTCTCAAATGTATCATCAATTCTGCCGAGAAGATAGCGCCAGCTCTTGCCGATTCTGTTTTCGCAGGACAGTTAAAGTCAGAAGTCGGCCAACCGAATCTTCTCAAACAAATGTTGAATGCTTGTGATTTCAAAGAACAGATACACAAAAATATAGTTGTTAGTTTTAATTTTAGATTCAGTGTTAGTATTAATTTTTTTTTATTTTTGCCTAAAATGAGGACGGTCATTTAAACCGTATCCTACATTTTTGTAATAAATTATTTTTAGATTTAGTTAGTAGTATTTAAACCCTTCTCATGCATTTAGAGAAGGGTCCTGAAATTTGTCAAAAACTTGTCCTCAGAACATGCACTTTTGCACCCTCAGAGGAGGTTTTGATGAATGAATGGAACATGATTTATTGATATCTGCGTTTAATATCTACTACTGATGTTGCACTTTTGTACTCTTAGTGGATGTTGGATTAAGAAGAGGTAAGTCATTATTGCTTGAAGCTCATGAGTAGAACTAGTTATAAATGGTACTTTTATCTCTTAACTATTTCTGCCTTTGTGTTAAAGTGATATTCATGTTCAGTTGTTTATATATTGATGCGTGAATGCTTGAGTTATCATTCGGCACTTCTGTACGGTGATAGCTATTTATTTGTGCTTAATATATGAGTAGCTTATTATGCGATGTGTTTTTTACAACTGCTTCGTCTAACTTTTTATATGAAGTGGTTTATCTCCATTGAATTCTTTTCTCATAACAGTTAAATGATCTTTATTACCAATTGTTATTTGAAATCATTTTAGATCGCATAACGGAAAGATTACATCACAAGTTAGTATAGAATTAGATATTTCTGTTTATTAGAATACAATTGCATGTTATTAAATTAGAGTTAGAATAAAAGCATTTCACTTAGGAACTTTTAGAAAAGAAATATCAATTCTCAACACACACACACACATATTGGGAAACTGGTCCCATATCCCCAGTCGGACCCACTATACCAAACGGAAAAGGATCTGCTAACCAAGGTCCGGACTGGGTGGGTATCCCCCTTGTTGTAGACCCGATTTTCAAGGCTTCAACAGGTTGTAGCCATAAAAATACCCGGTCTCCTACATCAAAACTTCTCTCGATGCGATGTTGATCTGCATGTTGTTTCATTCGATTTTGTGCCAAATTTATGTTATCCTTTAATAGTTGGAGAAATTCTTGTTGATGCTCGATGTGATCTTCCACTACTTGAATCTTAAAATTTTCTCTTAAATATGATGTGATGGATGGTGGATGATATCCATAAAGTGCCATAAATGGGGTCATTTTTGCTACAGTATGGAAGGAAGTGTTATACCACCATTCAGCAAGAAGTAACCACTTGACCCATTGTGTTTGTTTATCAGATACAAAACAACAAAGATATCCTTCCAAAAATTTATTCACTATCTCAGTTTGACCATCGGATTGAGGATGATAATATGAGCTATGAGCTAGTTGAGTACCCAAACAAGAAAATAACTCCATCCAAAAATTTCCAATAAAAATGGGATCTCTGTCGCTCAGAATAATCTTTGGGTTTCCATGTAGCTTTCGAATTGTGTCCATACATGTAGTAGAAACTGTACTTTCTTTAAATGGATGACATAATGCACAAAATTGTGCATACTTGGTAAGTCTATCAACTACCACCATGATGACACTCTTTCCTTCATACTTAGGTAAACCTGTGATAAAACCCATTTAAATCTCCTCCCAACGTTGATTTGGAATGGATAAAGGTTGTAGAAGACCCGGGGTCTTAATTGTCTCAAATTTATTTCGCTGGAAAACCAAACATTCCGCCACAAAATTTGAATATCATATGTAAGGCCATCCCAACAAAATTATTTCTTCAACCTGTGGTAAGTTTTTAAAAATTCTGAGTGTCCTCCTAAGGGAGAAGTGTGAAATTCTAAAAGAATCTTTTGTTTTAGTTGGGAATTCTTACAAAGATATAAGTGATCTTTGTACCATAAGGAATCATTTTTCCAGCTAAATGTATTAGATGTACTAGGATCTTGCTGCAACTTTTGAATGTGTGTCCACACTTCTTCGTCCTTTTTCCATTCATCCCTTGCTTCGGTTATCCAATCTGGTTGGATAATAGAAATGGCATAAAGCAATGCTTCCACCTCTTCATTATTTCTTGAGAGTGCATTTGCAACAACATTTAGCTTCCCTTTTTTGTAGATGATTTCAAAGTCATAACCCAACATCTTTGTGACCCATATTTGCTTCTCTTCTAAAGATATTGTTTGTTCCAAAAAGTGTTTAAGACTATCATGATCAATTTTTACCTTGAAGTGCCTTCCCATTTGGTAAGGTCGTCATTTCTTTAGTGCGTGTAGTATTGCTAACATTTCCTTCACATAAATAGCTTTCTGTAAATACTTCCCTTTGATTGGACGAATTTAAAAAGAAATGGGTTTTCCTTCTTGCATTAAAACAACACCAATTCCCTTTTCCTAAGGCATCACATTCCACAATAAAGGTTTTTGTGAAGTCTAGCATAGCTAATACCGGTGCTAGGCACATTGCCTCTTTAAGATGTTCAAAGGCCTTAGTTGCTTAAGGAGTCAATGAAAATGCATCTTTCTTCAATAATTTTGTTAGAGGTGCTGCTATTCTCCCATAATTATTAAAAAACTTGCGATAATACCCTATTAACCCAAGAAATCCTCGTAACTTCTTTATGGTTGTGGGGACTTTCCATTCCTTAATGGATTTAATTTTTTTAGGGTCTACCTTAACACCCTCGTGAGATATAATATGACCCAGATATTCCACCTCTTGTACTCGAAAGAAACATTTGGATGTTTTTTCATATAATTGTTTCTCCTACAATAGTTTGAGCACCTTGTCAACATGTTGAACATGATCCTTCCAAAATCTGTTGTAGATTATTATATAATAAAAAAATACTAGCACAAATTTTCTAAGGAAGGGTTTGAAAATGGAATTCATCAACCCTTGAAATGTAGAAGGTGCATTGGTAAGGCCAAAAGGCATGACCAAAAATTCATAATGACCCTCATGAGTTCGAAATGTTGTTTTTGGAATATCTTCAGTCTTCATTCGAATTTGATGATATCCTGAATGAAGATCCAACTTGGTAAAATAAAATGCTCCATGTAATTCATCCAATAATTCATCAATCACCGGAATGGAAAATTTATCTTTAATAGTGAGCTTATTGAGTTCCCTGTTATATGGACACATGCACCATCATCCATCCTTCTTGTGCACTAATACTACTGGAGCAGTCAAAAAGCTTTGACTAGGTTCAAATATACCAGCCTCTAACATTTCTGCAATCATACATTCAATTTCACTCTTTTGGACATAAGGATATTTTTAAGGCCTAATGTTTGGAGGAAAACTTCCTAGAATCAAATGAATAGCATGATCTTGATCAAAATAGGTGGGAGTCCTTTGGGAGTTTCAAACAACTTGGAACGATTGTCCAAGACTTTTTGGAGATCTATAGAAATAGGTGATTTTGATGTTGGAAATTCTAGTGAGCATAATTGTGCAATTACACCTCGTTGTTATTTCTTCAGAATTTTCATGACATTAGAGCTTATTATATTTCTCGGCTTCCCTACGATACCCCGTAATTCGACTTCATTTCCTTCTGAAAAAAAATTCTAGAAAAGTTCTTGAAAATTAAAAACTATTGTCCCCAAAGATTGTAACCATTGTACTCCTAGTACAACATCAACACCTCCCATTGGGTAGTGTTACTGTGATACATATTCCCACATGGTTAGCTTGATAATATGGCATTTTCCAGAGCAATTTATAGTTCCTCCATTTGCAACCATCACTTGACATTGTGGTGTTGGGTATAGGAAACAATTCAATTCCTTGGCTACCTTACAATGAATAAAATTATGGGTACTACCCGAATCAATCAAAACTATTACCTTTTTTTTCTTGATATAGTATTCATCAAAGTTTTGAGGTAGTAGTTCTGTGTGTTACGAATATGGTCGGACTCATTTCTTCCTCTTCTAGGGCTGGTTCCTGGTGTATATCCTCTTCTTTTGAAGATTCTTGCTCATTTTATTCTTCCTCTTCACAATCTATGTAAATTAATTTCTTCTCAACACACTTATGACCTTTAGTGTATTTGCTATCACAACTGTAGCAAAGCCTTTTTTCTCTTTTTTCTTCCAATTTTTGTGGTGTCAACCTTGTAGGTTTTGGAAATCTAGGATTAGCAACACTTCCATCTTTATAGAAGTGAGTGGTAGGCTTCCTTGTCGCCATAATTTTACATTCAATTTTTCTTGCCAACCTGAATGCCGTCTCCAATGAATCAGGTTACAAAGCACAAAATTCATGTTGGATGTTATCCTTTAAAGTACCTATGAAGAGATTAATCTTGTGTTCCTCTGGAATATCAGTTACCCTTATGTTCAATTTTTGGAAATCCTCAATGTGCCCCCCCATTAAACCCTTTTGTTTGATATTTATCAATTGGCTAAAGAAGGTGTTTCTCTTTGTATCCTCATAATGTGCTATCATTTCCTCCGTAAAAATTGACCAAGTGACAATTTTTTTACGAGAGAAAAGCCATCGATACCATACAAATGTATTTTGCTCTAAATAGAGTTGCAATATGTACCTTTTGTGTGTTTTGCACATTATTTTGATCAAAATATTGCTCCATCTATAGCATCCATGTTACAGGATCCTTGCCATCAAACTTCCTCATATCGATCTTTGGAATATGGTCGGTCTTCCATCCAACATTTTAGTTTATAAAATCATGATTAAAATTTACCTTTTTCTCATCATGAGTTTCCTCTACTATATTTTCGCCATTAGGAAACATTTCTTGTATACTTCCATGTCTGCTTTTAGATAATTCTTCATGTTTTCCATTTTTTCATCAATCTTAGCTTCCATGTCATCCATCTTAGCTTCCATGCCAGCTTCCATTCCATACATCTTAGCTTCCATGTCTTTATTCAAACCATCCATCGTAGCTTCCACACCTTTCTTCAAAACTTCCATTTCATTTTTTGTTGCTCTTTGCGAGAGGGAAATTTGGTGCATTTTCTCTTATAATTTTGATATGTCATGTTGCACTTCTTAATCTTCATGAGTCATAGTAGAGCCTTTTGAAGGCTTAATGGGTGTTGAATTATTTTTATGGGGAATTTTAGAACCTAATATTGATATATATTCTACAATATTCCCTTGGAATCAATTCAACCTGATTCTTCAAACAAGACATATGCAATTCGAAAAAAAATAAAAATACACACTTTTTTCTTGCTTTGAGGAGCTCAATATTGAAATTGGATTATCTCTGTGATTGGGATCTTCAATATCTAAAATTCAGTCTATTAGTAGCCTTCCTAATATTATTTTGAATGTCATGAGTCAGCCTAATTTGGATTCTTCAAGTCAAATTTATGCCCAATCTTCCACAATGACCTAATTATGGACTGGTTTAGTAGAGTGAACTTGTACGGTATTTGTCATCATTTGTTCCTTCTTTTAGATCTCAAATTGATATCCTAGAGCGAGTACATTGTACTTGCAACCACATTTCAAGTCCAATCTAATGCTCGGAGAGAGAGTTATGATAGTTTTCCCACGATCACCTCTGCGAGATGAAAATTTGAAGACTGAAAAACCCTATTCCCTGATGTATCTGCGAAAATATTGTGAATACAAAATCGAAATGTTTGTTCCCTCATTCAAGATTTCAAATTCGTTCTATAAAAATTTCAGCTTCTGAACCTTCATAGAAACAAAGTTATAGCGAAAATTCCACGATGACCCGTTTAGGTGAAATTCAAAGCCTGAAAAAACCCTAACTTCCACAGATCATATCTCCGAAAATATTGTGAACCAACATCTGAAATTTTTGGGTGTTCTTAAGTTTTTCTTATCTGCATGCAAATTTCAGCTTCTGAAACTTCATATAAAAAAAATTATAGTGACAATGCCACGATGACTTGTTTGGAGTAGCGAAACCCTAGAATCCAAAGCTCTGATACCAAATGTTGTGTAACCAGCTCCAAAAATAGAAGAAAAGAGATATCAACGCCTTAGAAATAAGCCACTTCGAGGGGGAAACCTCCAATACATTACATAAATGAACAATTCTTGGATGATACAAATGAACAAAACTTCCTTCTATATATAGGAGTCCATGGGGCCACAATATAATCCTAGCCGACCTAACAATAATAATTTAAGGGCACAATAATAACAATATTGGGGTTACAAGGGTACAACAATAACAATAAGGGGGCTATACTAATAAAAATAAGGGACTAAACCAGTAATATAGGGACCTAACAGTGTATATGACAGTTAACAGGATGACAATTGTTAGGAGAGATGTTAAATTTGATGAGTAAAAAGCCATGTGATTATGTTACATAGTATTTTGTCATCGTCCCTGCAATCCTCGTCCCGAACATTGGAGGAAAATTTTAGTGAATTTTGTGTATTGTGATACTTTTCTAAAAGTGTCATTGCATCCCTTGGCATGTCAAGGACATTTCCTCTGTTGATCACTCCTCAAGCAGACTCTCAAAAACATGTGTTTCTGGGTCGGCGTTGGTAGGCAATGTTATCACAAAATTAGACCTAATAGGATTCTCATCAAACTAATCTTGTGCAACTATTTCAAACCAAGATTTTGGTTGAGGCTTAGCCTCCTCAACCTGAGAGGGCTCTCTCAAGGATTGCGATTTGAATAAAATTAGCAAGAAGATGGCCTAACTCTATGTGTGATCATAAACGTAATAAATTATTACGTTTGGTTTCAAATCACATTCTTTGTTATTGGGCTTATGGAGTCATGATAGCTTCAATAAAACAATCAATCTACTTAGCATGGAATTTGAGGCATGTTAGAGTTTTAGTCAAAAGAAACACATGTGAAACAGTAAAAACACAGTCAATTTGCCTACATAGGAAGTCAGAGCATCAAGGATGAATTCTGAGTAAACATAAGCAAATAACACTGCAATAGATAGTAAAAGGATGCAATAGAACAAACACACATTAAAACTCTGTATGAATCTCAAGTTGGCTAAGTAAACTTCTCTGTATTAAAGCTGAAAACAGTCACTTACAGTAAACATAGTATTTTTGCTAAAAATGTTCAACCCTTTGCTAATTCGACCCCTTGGTCTTTAATAGACATATTACAACATGTGATGATCTGCCTCTAGGCTAGATACATCGAATTTCCAACTACGGACACTAACTGACACCTTGCATAACTGTAAGATATGGAATTTAGTACATAAAGACACCTAATCTACTTAACAGTCCTAATCCAAAAAAGACTCAAACTGCTTATTGTTATCTAAAACAACCTTATCCACCTACATTTACATCATTTTCCAATTTTAACAACACATAGTTGAATTTGGATGATGGGCTTCAGCTCTTCATGTCCACTTTGTTTGACCTCCATAAAAACAGGAAACCATACCCTATTTTTTAGGCATCACATCCTTTTCATTCTTTGAACAATTTGATCACCAATTAAGCTTGATTTCGTGGTCTTTAGATGTTGTAGATTATGTTAACATGTCTCTTTACTATCTCTACCAACTCATATCCCAAAACCTTTAAAAGCTGTTTAAAAGTTGTAATAAATTTTAGCTGCTATTTGTAGTTTAGTAGCCTTCTTCTTTTTTGCTTATCATTTCAAGTCTTAATTCTTCAAAAACTGAATCCTTTCCACTTGAGTCACTTCACTTACCCCTTAATACATATATGTCAGTTTCACTCTGCTACTCTTTCTTCTCTCAAAAATTATTAAATGGCTTCAAGAAAAACAACTACAGTAGTTTGTATGACACCACCTTTATCCTAGATACTCTGGCATTTGAAATAAAGTTCTTAAAATTTTCCAAAATGAAAATTGTAAATGTGCTAAAAACTCAAAATCAATCTGATTTCATCATATCACTTGAAAAACAGAGTCATTCTAGTCTTCTTGAAGTCCCTTGTTCATTTGCAATAGGTTGGCCTATTGGTTTTTCCTGTTTTTTCCTAAAAAATAGGTCTTGGGAAAGAGCCTATATCTCTTACTCAATGTTGTATTTTGAGAAAATGAATGAGGTTTTTGTATTCCATTATTTCTTGAATAAAAAACTCTCTTGGTTTTTTGAACCATATCTCCTATTGTCCAGAAACTTCCTTTGAAACAACTGTGTAAAACAGGAAAACTCTATTTTAGAAAATAGGGCTTCAATGAAAGCCTTGTATCTCCCCAATGATAACACATATGCGAAAAGTGAGAGAGGTTATTGTAGCTCGGGCTGTGATAAAGACAAACCTCTTTCAAAATTCCAAAATACTTCTTCATTTGGCCAGAAACTGAACTTGAAGTTGACTACTAAACAGTCATGTACTGGACATTTTGTACTAGCAGTTTCGTAGTGCATTTTAATTTATCAATTTCTCCCCCCTCCTAATGAATTTGAGGAAAATGAGAGATTTTTTTGTAGTTAGTTCTATTAGGAATAAAAACCTCTTTCAAGTTTCCTAAATTCGTTTTCAGTTGCTCAGAAACCTCCTTGGAAGTTGAATACTCAAAACCAGAAAACAGAGTTTCTCTTCATATTGCGCTAAAAAAAGACAGCGCTTTTGTAGTGCAAAACGAATTTTTTGAACTAGTGGCACTACGAAAGTAAGGTTTCTTGGCTAATTTGACTAGTTTTGATATGAGACTTTAGGAAATGGCTCACAAATGGAAATTATGGATATTTGACAATGAATGGACCTTATAAAGACTTTATTTGAACTTAAGGATGGGCTTTGATCTTATAAAAATATAGCCTACCCTTAACCAAACCCTAAATTGACTTCTAAACCTAATTTGAACCATGAAAAAAAATAAACATAACACAATGATGTTTTTTTTTAGAATTTTTGGGTGATAACAAGCAATTATGGCCTCGCTCCCATAGGGAAATTAGCACTAGATCCCGCGCCCATTGGCGCTCTGTCTCAGTGTCTCGCCCGCGTCGAGCTGTTTTTGGAATGTTTTTTAAAATAGAAGTGAAGTTTCCATTCCTAACTACTTTGTGAGAAGATTCATCATGGTTTTTTCGACTGAATAACGTCGAAATCCCCCCTTTGGCTTCTTGTTTCCTACATTTGTGCAATTCCGCAAAGGGATAAGACCTCTCTTCCACCTTATGAGGGATCCCAAACCACGTCCTCCTCTCTTATAAATACTTCCTTCTCACATGGTTTCAGCTAGCTAAATAGTCCTTACTATAGCCGGTGTGAAGATTAAGGCAGAGATGAAACCATCGTCGAGAGAGAGTTTAGGCCCATTTCCTCACAAAGTTCGATCCCCGACGAATGCTTCAGACACGCTTGACTGAACTCGTCGAAAGAGGCTGCAACATCAAGGCATTAAGGTTGTAAACTGATTTTCTCTATCATTAATACATGACTGGTTTTTTTGTTCCAATTTTTTGTTCGATCATATGCAAAATGTTTGATTCTCCTTGACCAATCGAATAGTTGTAAATGAAAATATGTTTTCTTATGTTGTCACCATTCACTTGATCCTTGTGCAGGCACACAGACATTACCACTGAAAGACCGCGACGTGTGAAGACAAATATCAACAGATCGCTGCTGTAAACTACAACAAAGGCATTGGACCAAGGTAGGCCATCTATCCTAACTCATTTTCATTTATAAGCTAGGAGTCCGAAAGTCCAACTTGTTCCCTTGTTGCTAGACCCACTCTAGGGCTAGAGGGATTGCCTTTGTCTGCAAAGAGGATTTACCTCCACAACAAGTTGGTGACCATACTAGGGAGTCATTGTGTTTGTTGTCTCTCGTTGTTCGTCTAGTGTTTTGCTTGTCTATTCGACTTTGGTTGTATTATTGTTTTTCTGCTTTGTTCTGTCCATCTGACTATTTTTAGCCATCACATTTAGTCTTAGAGTGTCAAGTCTGACCTTTGCTCAGTGGATTTTTGTCTTTTCAATAGTTTTCTAGCTCGACACTGATGTTTCTTAAATAGTCGCGCTGATTGATGCTTTATGCATTTTTAACAGGCATGCCATCCTCTGTTTAGCACAGATTAACGCCTGACAGATGCGCTGAATCCTATAGGTTAGGATTTTGGCCTTTCTCCTGAGTTTTGTCAATGTATCTTGCCTCTGGGTTGGATTTTCATCTTTCAATTGGTCCACTAGAATTGCTTTGACTCTTGTGTCTCGTTCTTCTCATCTATTTTCCCCTTACCTGATTAACGGAGTTTGTCATCCTAAGGTTTCTAGGTGTCTCCCGTAGCTTGTTCGGCTACCTTCTCACTGAACCTTCCGAGTTGAGTTTAAGTCAGTTTGTTCTTTAACTTTTCAGTTTTTTGATTGATTGTCTTAGTTTTTCTTTTGGTTTTGCGTGTCGTTGGGTCGTTGAATGATCATCTTGCAGTTCATTTCACTCTCCACCTGTCACCCTAAGCATAGATTACATTTCTCGCTGAACTGCTTTGAAAGCCATATTTTTGCTTGAAGGAATGCATCTTTGTTTTGAGTGTGTTTGATGATCATGTTAGATTGATCTCTTTGTTTCAGATCATTTAGTTCAAATTGCTCAAAACTAGTATCTATTTTGTCTTTTAGTGTAGTGGCGCATTTTTCTTTTCATTCATCTAAAAGGTCAAAATTTGCATTCTTTCTCTTAGTTTGAAAATGAAAAACGTTATTTTGCATTAGTAGCTTTTAGTGAAAAAGGAAAGATATTTTCATTTTCTGCTATGGTTGTCTTAGATGCATTAGGAAAGTTTCTTCTTGTATTCGATTGATTGTTGCTTCGTTATGAACTACTATCCCTCTCTTAGCTAGTTGTTCATCAAATTGGAATGATTTTCTTTTGCATATAGTTGTGCATTAATAGTTTGAGATCACAATCGGTGAGGCCTTGAAATTGCAACATTAATTCAAGATCAACTTTAAAATGAATTCAATCAACCTAAGTGTCTATTCAACTTAGTGTTCCTAAATTGATGTCATAAATTGTCAACCAGGGCTAGTAAACTGTTGAAGTGAAGTGCACTATATGTGCCTAGGTATATCTTTCCTACTTCATTGTGTTTAGTGTTTTTCTAGTGTTTTTGGTTTTGTGTTTTTACGCTAAGAGGAAAAGAACTAAATTGTTGGCAAAGAGAAGTTATTGGTCACACTAAAACAGAACAAAATCTACTCTAAACTATGTATGGCACCTAAGAACAGAAAATGCTAATTCACAGATTGAAAAGCTTGACAAGAAAATTAACTCATAACATTAAACTCAGTCCAATTCATTTCATTAGAGGTATGTTGGAACAACTTTGAGAAAAAGGATAAGTTTAATGTAATGAGGTTCTCTTAGTAAACAACAACTTACAATATCACAAAGAAAATCTCATCCATGGTTAGAAATTTGTTGGAACATTTTGAGAAAAAATTATCTGCAACATAATAAGGAACCCTATGCTAAATTAACTTATGACACTAGAATGAACCCATTTTGCAACTCAAAATGCCACTATTAAGCCTCATTCAAGGGTTAGAGATCTATTGGAATAGCTTTGGAAAAAAAATTGTTTGTAAAATTATGAGAAATTTGCAGAACAGTTAAAAACCCAAAATGATATAACTAATTCTTGTCCAAATGATAATTTTGTGTTAGAAGAGATTAAGAACAAGAGCAATTTGTAAAATAATGAGGGTCTTTAAGTCTAATTTAACAGCACTAGAATGCAATTAACTGATAAAACTTGAAATACAATGAACAGAACTGAACTAAAATGCAATTAACCTCCGAAGTACTACAACTCTATCTCATTCACGTGTTAGTGATATATTGGAACATTTTATGAGGACATGATTAACTGTAATATTCGATGTAAGTAAACATAAAACATGATGCTCAGAAAAAAAAGCTGCCTAGATTAAGAATAAACAGAGTTAAAAATCACTTATCTAAAAAAAATATGCACAAAGCCTTTCGAACAATAGGGGCCCTCTACCATCAGATTGGCACACGAATCCTTAACTCCTCAAAATTGCTTCAGATCATGTATCAAAGTTGCACTTCTTTCATTAAAGGAAAAAAACGCTCAGAAAACAGAGTATCACAGTCTTTGAGAACTAACAACAAAACATCAACTAGCTATCTGTCTCTCGGTTCACCGAGTTATTCTTATAAGAAAAATACATAACTTCCATTGAGTAGGAATAGGCATAGGTGTCTTTTTCAATCAAAATCGAATTAAAACTCCTGTTGAGGACTCGTACTTTGCTGAAGACATCTACAGATTCCTTGTCCTTGTAGAAGTCTACTTCTTAGTTTTGGCTTCCTCCATGTGCATAACCACTTGCAGATTTTTGCTCAGACTTCGTAGAGGGCAAGGAATGATGTAGGTGAGTTCTGGAATTCAACCATATGCGTTTTTTCTTTAAGTGACACTTAAAACCTGTGTGAACATAAAGATGGTTGCGGAATATGCGACTAGCTACAGAATGGCTGCATTCTGTAGCTAATTCTAGTCAAAAATCATTATGACAACAAAACCACAAAAGTATAGTAAGTCAATCATTGCATGCATTCTTAAAGTGACTTTAATAAATCCTATTGATATTTTAAGCCTATAACTGATAAGGGACAAATGAAATGAAGTGAAATTTGGTGAAAGGAAATCACATCTTTGGGGCTCAACACTAAGGAAGCATTGAAACCTAACGCTCACATTTAGAGGTCTAGGCTAGTGACGTGTTCTAGCGTCGTAGCTGTCATTCGCCATCTGGCAGTAGACAGCACTAGCATGGACTTGTGCTTCCTGTACTGTCGAGTATATAAAGGGAGACCCTCATAGGTTGCAATCATTTATCCATAAGAAGATGAGTCTACTGCATTGTAACCGTGATACACCGAACACAACATTCGGGGAGACTTCCTGCACGTACGTTAAGTCCTTGGTAATTTCTCTTTCATTTGATCTCCAACGTGTATATTGTAGTTCACGAAAACTCGATACACCCTCTTGCTTAGATTCCCTGAGTAGTCATTTTGGTCTTTTCGTGAATCTCTAAAATTGAAAATATCATTGAGCACTTGTCCATTCACACTCGTTCAATCTGAAAGTGACTAGAGTCACCTTTTGCCCTTTTCTTGACTCTTAAAATATGAAAATGCAAAGTTTTGTTTCGGTGTCATAAATTGATTACCTACGATTACATGCCCATTAAAGATATTTTATTGGCTCGTTCTTAAGTAATTCCTTAGTCTTTGGTCTTGAAGCCTCGAATTGGTCATCTCGGTTCTCTCCTATTTTTGAGACAAAGTCATGGTGGCGAAACCACCAGTTTCATCGTCCCCTTCAACAACTCCTAGTGGAGATCCTTCTCCTGAAGTTTCTTCAGGGGCACCTCAGCCTACTAGCCCTATCGGGTACTAGCATTCTATTCTTCCGTGTTGTGGGAAAACAAGGAAACACACAAGATAATAGGAGAAATGTAACTGAAATTGAACAACTGAAGATAAAACACTTTGAAACTTTATTGATCAAATTCTCCGTACATACAAGCCTCTCGGGCCACCTCTTTTAACTAGACATATTTCGTTATCTCGTTATTCAACTATATCTCGTTATTTACCTAAATTATGTTATTCTAACTACATAGTAAATTTACATCTGTTGTCACATTTTTAACATTCCGAGTATCTTACCTCTTGCTACTTGATCTCCTCTTGAGGAGCCATTTCATATCAATTGGCAACCTCTGAACGTTTGGGCTGGTTTTGGAAACGAAGAAGAGTTTCCTCCACTTAATTTCGAACCCTCTTTACTTGTTATTGCTTTGTTGGCCACTTTTCATCGCTTTTTACACTCTCAAACATAGCTTCATCCGACATGGATGCTTCAAGTCTCATCAGTAGTGAAGATATTTATCTTTCTACAGGAGACTATCAACTCCCTCCGGAGGATTTTCCTTATGTCTCGGGTCAACCTTCCTCACAACCAATATCTCTCCCAGCCAGTTATTGTACGTTGAGTCAGATCATTTCTGGTGCTCCACCATTGTATCAGAACCCAATATGGTCATGCATATCAACTCCCTCAGGAGGCTCATTTATCACAATAGCAGGGGCATCACCCTCAACTAACATGACGTCGACAATTGTTACGTTTGTCCCAACCCAGCCCATTGTCTGTGTGGCTTCATCCGTGCCAGCTATTATGACTCAGTCATTGTCACCATATTTCGTTGCTCGTGGGTCAATTCCTATCACTTCCATGATACCCAGAGACCCGCCGTGAGTGAATCATAGCCTCACGTTTCGAGAATCCAACCTATTGGTAGTCCGCCTTTCTCTTCTAATCCAATTCCTGAAGGTTTGACGTATGATTAGTACATGTTTTCCATTCAATAGTATAATGACACCTCTTGGGGTTCTCAGTAACCGCAAGCTTCTGTTAATCCACTGCATCATTATGATGAGTACGAAAATCCCATATATTTTCTTTCGATTGACTCTAATCAGTTCACGTACCTACCAAGACAACCCTATGGTCTAGAAGGAGAACCCTTTCGGGGACAACCTTCGGTCCAACAAGGACAACCCTATGGTCCATAGGGACAACCTTATGGTCCACAAAGACAACCCTTTCAGGGACAACCTTTGGTACAACAAGGACAACCCTACGGTACTACTGGTCAACCTTTTTCTCAACAGGGAGCATCTTATGTTCCTCAGGGGAAAATCTATCCATCACAGGGACAACCTTTTATGCAACAACACCAGCCTTACGTTCAGTAAGGCCCCACTTTTGTACAACAAGGTCAACCCTCTACTACTCAGCCGGTTCAACATGGTCTTCAGGGGCAACCTGGCTCGTACCAACCATTGGGGCAACCTCTTCCACAAGGGCAACTTGGTGGCTCTCAGCATCCAAGCCAACCTGCACAAGGGGGACAGCCTTTCCAACCCCAACAACCATGCCAACCTGCATCGCAGGGACAACGTGTTCAACTACAGCATCTAGGTCAACTTGCACTCCAGGGGAAACCCGCGCAGCCTCAGGGAACTTCTTACATTCCTCAAGGTCAATTTCAGGTAGTGTACAGTCCGCCCCAGGGCACTGCTTATATTCCTCAAGGTCAATCTCAAGTGGTATATAACGCGCCTCAAGGTACTGCTTACATTCCCCAACAAAATCCATATGTTTCTCAGACAGGACCTCAATGGTTCGCTCAGAATAAATATCCTGGTCCTCAACCAGTGTATGGGCAGAATTATCAGGCTTATAACCCCTATGGACAAAATCCTTTAGGACAGAACATATGGGGGCATAATTTCTCCCAACCTAGTTGGAATCCCAATATTAGTCTTTATCAAAGGCCTACAATGCCTTTCAATCTGCAATTGCCTTTTCTCACTACGCTGGAATTACCTGATGTGTCGAATTTGACAAATGATCCTATCCTTCATAATCCATATTGGCCTCCAGTTCTGTTAGGGTCTCGTGATTTGGCTGATTGATAAGCCAAGTGACAGGGTAACATCAAACCAACTTTGGAGCCCAAGGACCTAGCCTTCCTGGACTCAAAGAGGGCTCTCTCTAATTGTGCAAGGGATGTATAGTTGTTTTCTTCTTATGTTTCTGATTTTAGGCTAGTTGTTAAGTGTATTTTGGTTTGTTTTAGGTTTTTGAGGGAATAACTGATCAAAGACTAAATAGATAAAAATATTTTAAGATCAACTGGGCTATGGGGTCGAAAAGGTCGAGAAAGCCTCAGATGACGGACAAGGTATGTTGAAGGGCCGATTTGATCAAGATAAAATGGATCTTTAAGTGAAATGAAGTGGGACGGACACTAATATTATGAAGGACAAAGGCTTTCAAACATAAATAGTTCAATAGAATACATTTATATGATAGGGCTAACCATTAATCATGATAAATGTAACTTCAAACTGCTAGATACATAGAAATAAACATTCAAGCGATACATAGAGATATATGACTCTAACTTTAGGAAAATCGCTATCAGACTTTGGGGAAAAACAATTAAGACAAACAAATAACTCAAACTACTAAGATGGAACTCCTAGACATAGTATTTTGGGTTATCGGGCACTTCGAACTAAGATTGCAGAGTTTTTAGGCAAACAGCAAGATCGATACAAGACCTCTTTGGTTCAACTAGGACAATCAAACATTCAAAGAAAGGTTTCAGAGATGGAGCTTTGACTAGCCATGAGTAAGTAGGGCATATCGTGAATCATACTTAGCATGCATAACAACCATGAATGAAACAAGCAAACAAGTTCTTCAGTGATCAAAGAGCAATTAAAAATTCTTTGATATGACTAAGAAGGAAGAAAACATAGAAGTTGTGATGAAACAGGAAATCTGAGGTGCCTCCAAGGGCACGTCTCAAATTTATTCTCTACTGTCTTACAGCAAGCAAATAACATGAAATATGTATGAAAAACTAAGGAAACATAACAGAGAGGGACACTATACCATTTTACCAAGTCAAGGAATCCAACGGCAATCCTCTTTCATCATCCAAAACATTCAAGAAACTATCCAATGCATGAGACAAGTATTTCTTCCAAGCTTGTATAACCATATATTGCTCTATATCATCAATTTCAGCCTTGTTTACAATGAAATCTCTTGGAATAAATAGGCCAAAGAGAATGAAAACCTCCTAGAGCAACTAGCAAGCCCATTGGCCCATTACAAATATCTGATTTTGTCCTTGAGGCTTTGCAAAGCCCAAGGCACAAAATATCTATGAAAATATCTTAAAAATTCTAAAAAAGGAAAATAATTTAACTTTTCCCAACTGAAAATGGCCAAAAAAGGCTAAACGCACATTTGGAAAAGCCACTTTAGAAAACTGCATTTTTCACAAAAATGCTTCAAAAATATAGCAGCAGAAAATTCTCTGTTTTGTGGGAAACTTTTGAAGGACCTCCCTATGTCGAAACAAGGCCTGTGATGGCTCGTTGGAAAGCCCTAGATGTCTATTTTCGGAAAATATTTTTTTTTCCCGAAAACTGATGATTGGAAGCCTGTGAAAAACTGACCTGTGTGGAAAAACCCAGAAATTAGCCCTTGCTGATATGCGAGGCAGAGTGTTGAAAAAGTGACTTTTTTTCGCCTCTTTGGGGGACCAAAACATCTTCAATTGATCTGAATTTTTCTAAGTAGATGCCCTTGAAATTAATGCATCCAATGGTACCACTCTCACCAGCTGAGGATGCTCCAAACAAAAATGGCGGCGCCCATGATTTTAGGCAATTAGGCCCAAAAATGTCAAAAAACAAGAACATGTCAAAATTTGTTCAATTTCAGTGAGGAAACCCCTTAAGGGTGTTTATAAACATGCCTAGAAGCTCAAGCCAAAATTCCAAGTCTAGATGTGTCTTTTCCATTTTTTCTCACCAGGCGCCCTCCTTGGGCAGTCTTGAGTTTGTTTCGTTTTTTGGTTGTCTTCCTTGTCGTTTTTTCATTTTTAGTCTTTGGTGAAGAAGTCATGGCCCCTTGCCTAGGAGAGGTAGTTAACACATGCTTTGGAGAATCTTCTTCATGCTCTAAGTTTTGTTTTTGGTTGCCCTCATCATGGCTTGCTTGAGAGCTGTCTTGTTTATCCTTGTCACTGCTTTCTTCATGACTGTCATGTTTTTTCCCTTCACTATTTTGCACTTCATCACCCTCATGTTTGCTGCTGTGTAGGCTGCCATTATGTTCCTCTTCATTACTACCTTGTTTCCCATCACTTCGTTTTTCCTTGGAGGCATTGTGCTTCTGATACTCTTTACTGGCTTACCAAGGCAAACTGATTCAAATGGTCACTGAAAAAAAATGGCCCTCAACCAAAAACACCTTTAACTCTTTGCAAGACTAATTTTTTCCTTAGTTGTCAAACATTTTTTTGATAATTGAAAGCAAACTTACTTCTTCAGCACTATGTTTGAGCAAAGAAGCCTTTTAACAAGATATGTTTGTGGTTTTTTAAGAGAAGTCTCCTTTTGTTTTTTGCATAATCCTCAGGTCCTCATGATTTTCATTCTGATCTTCTTCAATCAATGAATAGAGTTGCATATTTGAAGAGGCCATATGTGGAGAGTTCCTTAAAACTATCTTTACTCTTATATCATTAGTAGCATTTTCCCTATTTATTGTGCTCAAAGTCTCAGTTTGGGAAGTACTTAAAAATTCAGATTGCTTTTGCTCATATTTGCTGGTTTGCTTAGTTGAGCATGAATCAAACCCAATTGAGAGACCATGCAAAGGTGGCTGGCTACTTGAAAAGGTACGTTTACTAGAGCTATTATCATCTATCCCTTGGTAAATAGTTGGATGCATATAAGCCACTACAACGTCTAAAACATTCTAAGACTTAGCTTTAGAAAAATATTCTCCTTCAAGCACCTTATTTGGAGATGCATTTCTACTCTGATCTGATTCCTTCTCAGAAAGGCATGCTGAACCAAAATAAGTTCCAAGGATTGAGTCCTCATAACTACCTCGATTGCATCCCTTATTGGCAATAACATTCCACTATAAATGTCCTCAAATTTCAGCTAATTGAAGGATGACCCGAAGGCTTGAAAGAGCTCATTACCTGGTGGAAGCTCTGATGTTGTTAGTGAATTAATCTCTTGTCCACTAGTAGGAAAACTAACATGTTTATTGAATTCTCCAACTCTTTCTCCATCCTTTTCATCTCCAAGGGTGGAAATCTCAGCAAGGCCCATTTTTTTATTCTTCGGTACTTCAGTGAAATCCAATGTATCAGCCATAAAATCCCCAAAGATAGCAGATTTGTCTTCTGTTAAAATCCCTTTGTTCCGGAATTTTTCTATTCCAAGTGTTTCTGAAGGTGAAAAACCATTATTGAAAGATGAAATAGGAACATTGCTTAACACTTCTTGTAGTCCTGCCTTAAGGTTCTCTGCTGGAACATCAGGAAAATCAGTGGAAGCTTTCTTTAAATCATGAGAAGCCTTCATGTCTAGTGAAGATAATGGAGAAGTGAAGCAAGCGGAATTTCCTTTGTCTATCTCACTTACAGACACAAACACTGTGTTTTCTGCTATTATTATAGTGGCCTAATTAACTGATTTTATATATTTCAAGGAGTTGCCACAATTACTAACAGCGTTCTAACAAATTGGAAGATAATCCAGCACACAGATCTGTTTGAGGTCCATCACATGAGGTTTTGGCTCATCAAGAAAACCTTCTCCAGTAGCCTTTTCATCACTATTAAACATGGGGAACCTGTTCTTCATTAACCTACCATTATGATTTGGTTCAAATTAATTCCAATCAAAAGCTACAGGGAGGCAATATGGTATTCTATGATGCATTTGAGGCTGAACATAATTCTTCCCATTTGACGAAGATGAATACAACTACTCTTGTGAACCCATTTTTACAATATATCCTCTTTCCTTTAACTGAGCTAGAAGTAAATCATGATGCTACACAGGCGCGCCGTGCAAAAACACAGGCACGTCGCGTTGCTTAGAAAAATACACTGAAAAAACCTACAGGCGTGCCACATAATTTTTCAGGCGCGCCACGCACTTTTGCAGCCAGTTTTGGAAGCCTTCTCGGTGTCATAATTGTGCTCAAGATGGCTCGTTGGAAAGCTATGGAAGTATAATTTCCAAATATGCTTGATTTTTTTCATTTTGTGTCCATTTTTTTGTTCAAAATTTGACTTTCCCAACACTTTTCAAAAATGGTGAATCCTGGTGCAGAAATGCATAGTGTTGTTTGCTGCCACTTTTGGATGCCTTCCCGGTGTCGAAATTGGGGCCAAGATAGCTCTATGGAAAGATATGGAAGTCTAATTTCCAAATATTTTTTATTTTTTTCATTTTGTTTCCATTTAGGTGTTAAAAATTTGATTGTCCCAACACTGGTCAAAATTGGTGAATCCTGGTGCAGAAATGCATAGTGTTGTTTGCAGGCCACTTTTGGATGCCTTCCTGGTGTTGGAATTGGGCTCGAGATGGCTCGTTGGAAATATATGGAAGTATAATTTCCAAATATGCTTGATTTTTTGCATTTGGTGTCCATTTGGTTGTTCAAAAATTGATTGTCCCAACACTGGTCAAAAATGATGAATGCTGGTGCAGAAATACTCCCGTGACACCTGTATTTTTTACATTTCTCACAAGCCATAATACCTGTGTAGAAAATGAAGGATTTTTTTCTTCTTGAACCTATGATGGACAAAAACCTCTCTCACTTTTGTCAATTTCATCTCTGTTTGGTTAGAAACTCATTTTGAAACAAACTGCCTCGACCCTCCTTAACCTCTGTTTTTGTGAAGCGAAAGAGATGTTTCTTTGACTAAAAGTGAAACATGTTTAATCACCCTTTAACCCTTTTAATGAGCTAATTCATGGTGCAAATATTTGGAGTGGTGATCCCCTACCATTTTGTGAAGGATGGCCTCTAAACAGTGAAATTTTTCACCCTATTTTACCATGTGTGACAGCAGAGATAGGAATTTATTTCTGGTTTCCAAAGTCCAATAAATACTTAAACTCACCACTTTCATATCTTTTCCCAAAAAAGGTAGCATTCCTGAAAGAAGCACTCTCTTTGTCAACAGCCTTACCATCAGGGCAATGATCTTGTGGGTATACAAGATCCTTCCATATAATATAAGCATTAAGATACCTAAACTGAAGTGCAAGCTCTGACACAGTCCTAGACCTTTCAATAGCTGCCCTCCAAGTATATTGTCTACTTCTTCTAGGGATATCACTGCCTTCAACACTGTATTACTTTGAAAATCTATAAAGACCCATCATCTGAAAGAAACTCATAGAAACAATGCTATTGCAACCCTTTTGAAAACACCATGTATCCATTGTTTTTGAAGTAAGGAGGCCTCCTTTAAAACAAGATTTTTCTCACTGCTTTTCATCAAGGAGGTGACCCTTAAAACCACTAATGTAACTTTCTGAAGATTATGTATTTTTCTTACCTTTACTGTCTTCTTTGTATGCATATGCAAAAGCTACTGTCAAATCCAGTTAGCTCTCACTTTCTTTGGTTATTTAGATGACGGTCCTTAGCCCAAGTTTGACCCTTATCACAGTTTGGAGGAGGTCTCTATAAACAGAGGAAAAAGAGACTTTTAACATCAAAATGCCATCTTTTGTTTGATGTGAAATAGTTTTTTAACCTATGAAACCTTATTGTTTTGTCACTGTTTGTCAAACCTGTCCTTCAAAAGGAAAGTTGCTCAAAAACTATATCAAAAATTGTTGATGCATCCTTTTCCCATCTCTTGGAGGAGGTGATTGACAATTTCTGAAATTACTTTGACAATTTAACCCTCTGATTTTTTTAAATGAAAGAGTTTCTCATCTTGTTCCCAAGCATCTACTTTTAATGAAGGAGGTTACACTGATCTTCTAACCATCTGCTTTAATGAAGGAGGTTACATTGATCTTCTAACCATCTGCTCTTCTAAAGGAGGAGGTTCTTACTGTGCTCTTAACCATATGCTTTAATGAAGGAGGTTAGCACTGTAGATAAGATATTTCATCTATTTCCAAAATGTATTACCTTTCTCTCTTGACTGTATTTGCAGAGGCATGTTGGATTTTCTTTTTGGAGGAGATGTTGAAAACTGTTGAGCAGCATAACATCAACTTTTTGCCTTTATATGATTTGGAGGCTGCTCTCTGTTCCTTTAGACAACTCTGGCTTTTTATACTACACCCATTAGTAGCCCTTCACTTACTGAATTTCATTTGTTTTACGGATGGCGAACTAACTCTTCCTGAAGGACCCTTTTGACCTTGTTCTCTTGCTCTTTTACACATTGATCATTGTTGCAATCACACCCTTGCAGAGATGTAACAAACATATGAATTTGAACTCTGAAGAGATTCCTTGGCATTTTATGGAGAGTTTGCCTGACTTAAACACGTTCTTTTAGACAGTGAACATACTTTTCTTCTTATGTTTTGGATCTTTGTAAAATTTCTTCCAGACTAAGACAGAATGACCTTTAAGTGGCGCGACCTATGGATGGATGAAGATTTGTTTTTGCAGATTAGGCGCTAATTCAGCGCTGGCTGGTACTGAACAGAGGCTTTTGGCTCAGGATGTTTTTTCCAAGGAAGGGATTCCCTAAAGCACCACTACCTAACTTAGGGGTGATCTTGACATATTCTGAGTGTTTTTCTTTGGTATGATCAGCTCTTTAAATGACAGATAACCAAGGATAAGGTTGCAGACACTTTGTCAATAGTTGGATAATGAATGGCTTGATGAATAAGGGTAAATGACAGCAGATAACCTTTAGCTATAACACCTCATGGACAGGATTATATGGCTGAAACTAGATAGGACTTGACAAATAGGTTTTTTCTCATCATAGGCTGACCGGAAGGGGTAGGAGGACAAAAATTATTTAGGGGTGTTTTCTAGATGACAGATTTGACAGTTTGGAGATCAGCTTCTAGAAAAATTAGCTTAAGAAACTAGTCATCATCAATAGGTGAAAAATATTGATGACTAACAGTGGCTCCATTTGGGGAGGGCAGCTCCTTTTCAGGGGGTGGCCAGAATTTCATATCTCTGGCCTTTGAAGACCATTGGCGCAAATTTCTTTCTTTCTTGATGCAATTTCTGAAAATTGACAGCATGATTAGCATCAAAGTCATCTTCTACCTACCCAGCTACATTTCCTAACATTTTTTCTTCTTTCAGGTGCATTTAGACTAGCAACCCTTTGGCATATTTTTTTTGAAAAATGACATTATCTAATTCTACACTTGTATTCGCCGGGAGTTCAGATTAAACTAATGAACTCCTTTGTTTCTCTACCTATGCTAGATCAACTATCAAGATTAAGATGTTTGATAGGATTTGATTCACTAATTAAAACATGAAATTGAAAAATGACCAAATCAGGATTAGGCAGTCTGATTTGTCATGTACTTGTGGCATAATAGACAAGCTGCACATAAATATTATTTAGCATGAAAATGAAATTTAGAAAAATCAGGGCTAGGATACACAGTTTGTTTTTCATCCCTGTTCTCTTCTTTGGTTCTGTTTTGAGCATGTGGAACCAGTATCTTTTCCTAATCTATCTTCTTTGACAAGTCAAGTTTACACAATTTGACTATCCTTTCTTTCACTAACTTATCAGCAATAAATTTAAAACATGTTCAGTTATGATTAGGCTAGATAACTGAACAAGATAAATTTTGAGCACTAGTAGTGGCATTTAGACTTGCGCACTTTCAGCATGACTATTTTTTGGGTATGGGGTTGTACCATTGCTTTAGAAACTACCCTCTTTTTCTACTTTTCTACTGTTTTTTGTATTTTCTGCTTTTTTACTTTTTCTTCAAACAATCTAGAACTGAAAAGATGCTCACAAGGCTGAGCTTATTTTTCACACCTACCTATCTATCCTAATCTAACCTATACACAACATACATTCATTTGGTGAACTCTCTTTTCCAATGTAACCAGTCAAGTAGATGATTGCATGGGTGATCTTGGTTCAGTTCTTTCATGATGCTGAAGAAATCAAAAGGCCACTTCCACTTCACTTGTTTTCAGATAGTAGTGCTTAAAAAATTTCTCACACTTTGCAGCAAACTTTTCATGGTATAATACACTACTCCTTCAGATTTCTCAAGGAAAACAACAAATGGATCTTGGAATAATACCTGATCTAGAGGATTTGATATGTAGGCTTCATTCATGACTACTCTTTCTTCCACTTGGCTATATTTGGGTCTCTCTTGGTAAAGCAACTCTTCCCCTTGCTCATGATAACTTGAACTGTCAGACTCATCATATATTGCATTGTAGTCTTCTTTCCAAGATGATGTGTTCTGATTAAGTGGACTGAAAATTGTGTGAATGTCATCATGTTGATGAGTAGGGATACACTTTGGTAGTAAATCCTCTTGAAAGGATAGTGTGACAACTCTCATGTGTTTATAAACCTCTATTTCTTCATCTGCAATTTGTAACTCAATGGAACTTGGTGGCTGAAAATATGGAGTTAAGGAGGATTCCATGTCCAAAATGATTTCCTCAACCACTTCAAGAGAAGACTTCTCATGGATAACTTGCTCAATCATTTCGTCATCCTTCTCAACCTCATCATCAAAGCTGAAAGACTATTGATTCCCAATTATGTGAATGTTATTTCTGATGGAATGAAATGAAGTAGAGAAAAAAGTTAGAGACTCTTCACTTACTTCTAAACTCTGAAGGCTTTCATTATCAGTGTCATAGGTAGCATGAATTTGCTGATTACTGTTTTCAATCTGATGATAGTGAACCTTATCCCACAAATCAACTGTTGATGTCTCTGCAAGGTTAGCTTTTGTTCGAATATCATAATGATCAATATATTGATCAAACCTTGGAGAATCATTAATATAAGTAATGTCACCAGCCATACATATTGGATTATCAGATTGTTTCTCTTCAAATTGATTTACAAAACTTTTTTTTGCTATGTGATAGTTAAATCAGAAGGAAAATTAAGAGAGGTTGACTGTGTGTTTATGAGTTGATCTATCTCTTTTTCATTTAAAAAGGGAAGCATTTTTATCTCTCTTTGGATATAACTACAATAATCCTCTTTCTCTTGGGAAAATTGATTTGGAGGATGAATGTCTTTTTGGGCTTCACCTATGAGAGATGATGAATCATCACTTCTGCCTTTAGAGAGATCTTGTGGGTTCTCTTTTATTTTTTGATTGTTTTCATCTTCAACCAATTCTTTGTGATGTTGAGGATAATTAGCATGTAATTCATGAGTTGCTTCTGATAGATTTTCAAGAGGCCAATTTACTCGTATGAACTCAAATGACTCAAAGCATAAAGGTAGAGATCCTACAGGTTTTGATTTATCTTCTATTTTAGATTATGTTTCATCTTCAACCATATTTTATTGATTTATGTGAGAGTTAACTTGAGCAGGGGTTTCCTGAATAACTGCTAAGAGATATTTAGGATGCAAATTTTCTTTCAAAGTCTGGAATGATTTAAAGCATAAGGGTATAGAACCTAAAGGTTTTGATTCTTCTTCCATCTCAGATTTGATTTCATCCTCAATCAACTCTTCTTGGCCATCTTGACGGTTAGTTTGGGTAAGAAATGTATGGATCTCCTCTAGAAAAACCTCAGGATGCCAATTTCCCAAGTTTTCATCAATGTTTATAAGGTGTTGTATAAGGTCTTCAGATTGATCGCAACAATTTTCAGCTAATGATAGAGATGGAAAATGCCCTATATAGTGTTTATAAAATATCTTGTGGAAATCCTTCAAAGAAAACAAGATGCCAGGTTCTAGGCCTTCATACCATTCTCTTGCCTTTCCTTCTAATGTCCCCATGAACATTTTCATGAGGAAGTCCTCATGCCATTCAACCTTTACCTCCATACATGTATATGAAAATTGATGAGATGTAACAATGGGTCATCAACCTTTTCATCTCGAAAGATAGGTAGGTTTTCTATCCAACTTATGTCTTTAGGAATTTTGTGTGGGAATCCAGGGATATGTTCTCTGCTCATCGGAGCATATCTCCTTTGTGTCCTTGGATCCATCTTCGTTAATCAGAAAGGATCACTATGTCTTTTCAACTAGTCTAAAGTTCTCTACCAGTGGAGTCTTTTGGTCTAATGAAGGTTGTGGAGTCGCCAGGTGGAAGATTTGAACTGTGTTGTCCACCATCAGCATGATTGGGATTGCTTAATGCATTCCCAGGAGATTTTAAAAGGACTAGTGGAGTAATAGACCTACTAGAGGCTAGTGGAGTCGCCAGGTGGATGTTTTTAGTTTTTTTTTTTAGATATATGTGTATGGTCCACCACCAATACTGATAAAACGCCAATCTAGGGATGTTTTTGGGGTTTTCTGAGTTTTTATGTAGCCCTAAGGTTTGTAAGAGTGTCCTATAGTTGGGTCATCATTTTGCTAGGATGGTGAGACAACTAGATTCTACTCTTTGGACAACACTTAATTTTTCTAGCTTTGACTGAAACTTTCAGAGTTACTAAGGTGTACTTAGATTGTCACTAACTCCAAAAGTCCCACCGTGATCGCCATTATGTTAGTGTGGCGATGAGGTGGTTCAATAGTATAGTGCGCTTAGTTCAAAAAGAGGCTTTCCATGAGTCTTGAAAGATATTTATATTAATATGAACTCAGAAAAGTCCCACCGTGATCGCCATTATGTTAGGGTCCCGTGATTTGGCTGATTGGCAAGCCAAGTGGCAGGGTAACATCAAACCAACTTTGGAGCCCAAGGACCTAGCCTTCCTGGACTCAGAGAGGGCTCTCTCTAATTGTGCAAGGGATGTATAGTTGTTTGCTTCTTATATTTCTGATTTTAGGCTAATTGTTAAGTGTATTTTGGTTTGTTTTAGGTTTTTAAGAGAAGAACTGATCAAAGACTAAATAGATAAAACTATTGTAAGATCAACTGGGCTATGGGGTCAAAAAGGTCGAGAAAGCCTCAGATGATGAACAAGGTATGTTGAAGGGCCGATTTGATCAAGGTAAAATGGATCTTTAAGTGAAATAAAGTGGGATGGAGACTAAGCTTGTGAAGTACAAAGGCTTTCAAACATAAATAGTTCAATAGAAGACATTTATATGATAGGGCTAACCATTAATCATGATAAATGTAACTTCAAACGGATAGATGCATATAAATAAACATTCAAGCGATACATAGAGATATATGACTCTCTAACTTTAGGAAAATCGCTATCAGACTTTGGGGAAAAACAATTAAGACAAACAAATAACTCAAACTACTAAGAAGGAACTCCTAGACATAGTATTTTGGGTTATCGGGCACTTTGAACTAAGATTGCAAATTTTTTAGGCAAAGGGCAAGATCGATACAAGACCTCTTTGGTTCAACTAGGACAATCAAACATTCAAAGAAAGGTTTCAAAGATGGAGCTTTGACTAGCCATGAGTAAGCAGGGCGTACCGTGAATCATACTTAGCATGCATAAAAACCATGAATGAAACAAACAAACAAGTTCTTCAGTGATCAAAGAGAAATTAAGAATTCTTTGATATGACTAAGAAGGAAGAAAACATAGAAGCTGTAATGAAACATGATTTCTGAGGTGCCTCCAAGGGCATGTCTCAAATCTATTCTCTACTGTCTTACAGCAAGAAAATAACATGAAATATGTATGAAAAACTAAGGAAACATAACAGAGAGGGACACTATACCATTTTACCAAGTCAAGGAATCCAACAACAGTCCTCTTTCATCATCCAAAACATTCAAGAAACTATCCAATGCATGAGACAAGTATTTCTTCAAAGCTTGTATAACCATATATTGCTCTATATCATCAATTTCAGCCTTGTTTACAATGAAATCTCTTGGAATAAATAGGCCAAAGAGAAGGAAAACCTCCTAGAGCAACTAGTAAGCCCATTGGCTCATTACAAATATCTGATTTTGTCCTTGAGGCTTTGCAAAGCCCAAGGCACAAAATATCTATGAAAATATCTTAAAAATGCTAAAAAGGGAAAATAATTTAACTTTTCCCAACTGAAAAAGGCCAAAAAAGGCTAAACGCACATTTGGAAAAGCCACTTCAGAAAACTGCATTTTTCACAAAAATGCTTCAAAAATATAGCAGCAGAAAATTTGTTGTCTTGTGGGCAACTTTTGAAGGGCCTCCCGATGTTGAAACGAGGCCTGTAATGGCTCGTTGGAAAGCCCTGGATGTATGGTTTCTAAAAATACTTTGTTTTCCCCAAACTGATCACTAGAAGCTTGTGAAAAACTGATCTGTGTGGAAAAACCCAAAAATTAGCCCTTGCTGATATGTGAGGCAGAGTGTTGAAAAAGTGATTGTTTTTCGCCTCTTTGGGAGACCAAAACATCTTCACTTGATCTAAATTTTTCAAATTAGATGCCCCTGAAATTAATGCATCCAATGGTATCACTCTCACCAGCTGAGGATGCTCCAAACAAAAATGATGGCGCCCATGATTTTAAGCAATTAGGCCCAAAAATGTCAAAAAAAAAGAACATGTCAAAATTTGTTCAATTTCAGTGAGCAAACCCCCTAAGGGTGTTTAGAAACATGCCTAGAAGCTCGGGCCAAAATTCCAATTCTAGATGCGTCTTTTCCATTTTTTCTCACCGGGCGCCCTCCTTGGGTAGTCTTGAGTTTGTTTCGTTGTTTGGTTGTATTCCTTGTTGTTTTGGCATTTTTAGTCTTTGGTGAAGAATTCATGGCCCCTTGCCTAGGAGAGGCAGTTAGCACATGATTTGGAGAATATTCTTCATGCTCTAAGTTTTGTGTTTTCTTGCCCTCATCATGGCTTGCTTGAGGGCTGTCTTGTTTATCCTTGTCACTGCTTTCTTCATGACTGTCATGTTTTTTCCCTTCACTATTTTGCACTTCATCACCCTCATGCTTGCTACTGTGTAGGCTGCCATTATGTTCCTCTTCATTATGTTGAGATTGCAACAAGATGATGAGCTTAGTGGAAAGAAGTCGCCTTCACTAAGTGGGCCCGCGGGCTATTTTTGGCGCAAAGTCTATTTTTAGACATATGGATCATGTTCTATGAGTTGCAGGATGCTATTTTTGGATGGTTGGTCAAGTCGGAAAAAATAGATGGACTTATATTTTTAGACATATTGGGCGGAATCTATTTTTAGATTGCCGCCCTAAAATATATGTCGAATATTATTAGCTCTTAATAATATTTGGACTCTAAACATTATCTTATTCTCTTGAAGCACTTCGCTTAAGTGTACGATGTGCAATGTGAGTCGACGTATGAATTACGCTATTCCCAGGGTTAAGTGGAGCTTACGTATGCATATCAGCTTAGAACTCATGTGACAAATAGTTTGGTGGAGTTGATTGAGGAAGTTAGTGGAGTTGTATTCAGTTTAACTAATCTAAACATAGTTGAGATTTTTGTATCCAAGTTAACTAATAGATACAATTAGTGAGAGTGGTGTGAATTAATTATTAATTAATTCACTAGTTATAAACACATTAATCAACTAAAGAATGCACGCTAACCGCATGGACAGTTTCAGTGGAGACCAGTGCAGAAATAGGTGAAAGAGCAGGTTAACTATCAGTTGTGACTATACTGTTGTTATTTGCAACACACAGATAGGTGGAGAAGCCCATGAGAATTGCGCAGCACAAGCTAGGTGTTTTATCTATTTAATGAAGCCATTCCATAGCATTGATTACGCAATATAGGTTGGCTATCAAGTGGCAAAAGATTGGAGCATGTGTTTTGCTAGATCTAGCTTGATAGTGTGTAGCAATTGAGGGTGTGCATGAGAGCTTGTGAGGAGTTTTTGTACTATGATTGTTACATGATCTCCATGAAATATAATATACAGATAGTTGGGGTTTTCAGCTTTAAGCTTTCCCATTAAATACTGTGTTCATATGTGTGATTGTTTGTGGTTTTAATGTATGCATGCAATTGATTTTATTTCCACATGTGATGATCAATGGTAGAAGAGATTCTGTATTATGCATGAAGCTAAAATAGTGTGTGATCAGGAGAATCTCAGTAAATAATATATCATTTATTCAAATTTTCTACATGGTATCAAAGCAATATTGATCATTGGACAAATTGCAAAACATTGAAGCGGTTGAGTTTTGTGTTGGTGGAATTCGAATTTGCAGCAGTGTTTTCTTGGTGTCGAAGTTGAGATGTCTTTCAACGGATTGCGATTGGAGTATGCCCTTGAGGGCAGCTCGAATTATATTGCATGGAAGGACAGGATGGAGGCGGTGCTCGATGACAATGGGTTGAAGGAGTTCATAGATGTTGAATTTCCAAAGCCTAGCGATGCAGCCTTGGTTGAGGCTTGGCAAAAGAAGACAGCAAAGTTTCGAAGGATTCTGTTGGAGGGCGTGAAGGATCACATAGTATCCTGCCTTCATGGTAAGGCTTCTCCATTCTTGGTGTGGAAAGCGTTGACAGACCTATTCCAAAGCAAGAGCGACCAGAGGAAGTTGGCGCTCAAGGATAAACTCAGGAACATAAAAATGGAGAAAGGCGACAGTATGCCCAAGTACCTCACGAAGTTCATCCAATGTAGGGATGAGATGGGAAGTGTGGGGGTGATTATAGATGATGAGGAATTTGTGAGCTTGGCTCTCCTTGGGCTTCCGAAGAGTTGGCATTCCTATCAGGACTCTGTCAATGGTCGGGAGAAATTTCCAAGATGGGAGCGACTTTGGTCGGATCTTGTGCAAGAGGAGATAAGGCGAAGTACCAGGGACGGATCTTCATCAAAGAACTCTGATGAAGAGAATTGCGCTTTGGCTGCAAAAGCAACTAAGGGGAAGAGAAAGAAAGCTTCTCAATCCGGTGCGAAAGGCAAGAAGCAGGACATGTCCAAGGTGAAGTGCTTTCACTGTCACCAACATGGACATTACGCCACAAATTGTCCGCAGAAGAAGAAAAATAAGCAGGCTGCTGGGACTGCAGCTAGAGAGGCCTTAGCCTCACAGTTTGAGCTGGATTTTTTGCTGATCGCATGCTTGGCCTCAAGTATGATGGGATCAGTGTGGTTTCTGGACAGTGGTGCGTCTTTTCACATGACAGGAGATCGAGATTTGTTTACTGATCTGAATGAGAAAGATCTTGGAGTGCACATCGAGATGGGTGATGATGGTAGATACAGTGCGACCGGTATCGGTACCATTTCCTTTGAGAGGGAGTCTGGTAAACCCTTCGTATTGAAGGAAGTGATGCATGTTCCAAGATTGAAGAAGAATCTTATCTCTGTGGCGATGTTAGAAGACAAGGGATATGATGTTGTCTTTAGCGAAGGAAAGGCTTTCCTGCGCAGTAAGGAAACTGGTGAGACCCGGAGGATAGGGGTTCGAGTTAAGAAACTTTATCAATTGCAGGTAGATGGTTGCGCAGCAATGGCAGGCAAGGCAGAAGGAGTGGTGAGCCGGGATGATGGCGAGTTGTGGCACCGGAGATTGGGCCACCTTCACCATGGAGCTTTGAAGATATTGCAGTAGATTTCTACTGGGCTTCCTAAGGGTACTCTTGCGCAGTCAGATCAGTGCAAGGGATGTACCTTGGGAAAATTTGTGAAAGCCACCTTTCACGAGAAGGATAGTCGTGCCACGACGATCCCTGAGAGAATTCACACAGACGTGTGTGGACCTTTCTCAGTTTCTCCTGCCAAGCAATGTGACAGATATTTTCATGGCTTTTTCTTGTAAGTGTTGGATCTTCTTCATGCAGAAGAAGAGCGAGACATACTCAAAGTTCTGTGAGTTCAAGGCACTGGTTGAGAAAGAATCGGGAAGCAGGTGAAGGCTCTTAGGAGCGACAATGGTGGTGAATTCAACTCTGGCGAATTCAAGGACTTTTGCAGCGTAGAAGGAATTCGAAGAGAGCTCATAGCACCTCATAACCCACAGCAGAACGGGGTTGTTGAGCGGAAAAACAGAACGATCGTGGGTGATGCACGGGCGATGTTGCATGATCAGGGCCTACCCATTCACTTGTGGGCAGAGGCATGCAATACTACAGTATATGTGCAGAACCGTTGTCCTCACAGGATACTTGGCATGAGTACACCCGAGGAGGTGTTTTCTGGTAAGAGGCCTAATATTTCCCATTTGAGGATTTTTGGTTCACCTGTTTACATTCATGTGATGAAGGATGCCAGGAAGAAGCTGGAGCCGACCGCAGAGGTTGGGATATTTTTGGGGTACACTGATACACCCCACAACTATCGTGTGTATTTTCTAGACAGTCGCAAGACTGTTGTGCGACGGGATATCAAATTTCAGGAGGAGAAAGCCATGAAGTGTTCACTTGAGAGGGAGCCACACTTGCATGCAGATGAGGAGCTATTAGTTCCTAAGGATGAGTCTCTGGATGTGGATCAGCCACAAGAGGAGGTTCATGGAGTGGAAGAGACCACTCATGTAGCGCCCACCATCAGAGGGCGAAAGCGCACTACAGAAGCTGAGCGACTAGCTCAAGATGCAGAGAAGGTTGTAGGAGCACCTACATCACAATGGAGACAGAGACAGTCACCTGACCGGTATACTGGATACATGGCTCTTATGAGCAAGTGTATCGTGACGGAGCCATCCTCTTTCGAGGAAGCTGTGGAGGATCCCGCATGGGTAGATGCCATGGTGGAAGAGTATGATTCGATTGTCAGAAACAGTGCATGGGAGATTTTCCCAGGGCCAGAAGGGAAATCAGTGGTGGGTTCGAGATGGATCTACAAAGTGAAACAGGCAGCTAACGGGAGTGTGGAGAAGTACAAGGCAAGATTTGTTGCCCAAGGCTTTTCACAGATTGAGGGGATCGATTATGAGGAGACCTTTGCACCTGTCGCAAGGTATTCTTCTATACGGACGATTCTTGCTCTCTTAGTGCAGATGGGGTGGCACATTCATCAGATGGATGTGACAATTGCGTTCCTCAACGGAGTCATTGAGGAGGAGGTGTACATAGAGAAGCCCGAAGGTTTCAAGATCTTCATCAGCGAGTCGCATGTGTGCAGGCTCAAGAGAGCACTGTATGGGTTGAAACAAGAACCTCGTGCTTGGTACACACAGATAGACAGTTATTTCACCAGACTTGGATTCTCCAAGAGTGAGGCGGATCTGAACCTATACCAGATTGTGGTGGAGGGTAAGTTGCTGATCATTGTACTTTATGTAGATGATTTGATTTTGACAGGTGATGAGCTGTTGATACACTCATGCAAGGATGATCTTGCAAAGGAGTTTGAGATGAAGGAATTGGGCCTCCTTCATTATTTCCTGGGATTGGAAATTTGGCAGCGCAGTGGTGGACTGTTTGTTTCTCATGGTAAGTATGCCCGGGAGATACTGGAGAAGTTCAACATGCATGGTTGCAAGCCTGTTGATACTCCTCTTCCTGGTGGATGGAGGAAGGAGGATGCTACTTCGGCGGAGGTAGTGGATGCCACTGTTTATCGACAGTTGGTGGGGTCGCTTATGTATTTGGCCAATACACGACTCGACATATGCTATGCTGTTAACCAGCTTTCACAAGCTATGGTTAAGCCTACGAAACTCTTTGGAAGGCAGGAAGCATGTGTTGAGATATCTCGAGCACATCGGGATATGGATTATAGTGCAGAGAATGCGGGATAGGGTGAGGTTATGGCTTCATGGATGCGATTGGGCGAGGAGGCAACGGACGAAGAGCACATCTACGGAGGGATTTCGATGCTCGAATTAGCGGCGGTTTCTTGGTACGGCGACGAGAGATCAGTGCTTTTCGGTTCAGCGAGGCCGAGTATGTAGCGTGAGGATTTGGCTACATGCGGGAGCTATAAGGATGAGGGGAGTATCATGATCGGGTTATTCGGTTCACACATTGACATACGGTATCATCATATCAGAGATTGTGTGCAGCGGAAGATCATGTTACTTTCATACATTCCCACGGAGGATCAGGATGTTGATATCTTGACGAAGGCGCTCACCAGGAGCAAATTCGAATACCACAGAGGCAGGATAGGGGTGGTAGATAATCCTTATCTTGTTGAGAGGGAGTGTTGAGATTGCAACAAGATGATGAGCTTAGTGGAAAGAAGTCGCCTTCACTAAGTGGGCCCACAGGCTATTTTTGGCGCAAAGTCTATTTTTAGACATGTCGATCATATTCTATGAGTTGCAGGATGCTATTTGTGGATGGTTGGTCAAGTTGGAAAAATAGATGGACTTCTATTTTTAGACATATTGGGCGGAATCTATTTTTAGATTTCCGGTCTAAAAATAGATATGTCGAATATTATTAGCTCTTAATAATATTTGGACTATAAACATTATCTTATTCTCTTGGAGCACTTCAGTTAAGTGCACAGATGTGGCACAGGAGCTGACAGAAGGAATTACGCTATTCCTGAGGGTTAAGTGGAGCTATTGTATGGATACTTCAGTTAGAACTCATGTGACAGAGTTTGGTGGAGTTGATTGAGGAAGTTAGTGGAGTTGTATTCAGTTTAACTAATCTAAACATAGTTGAGCTATTTGTATTCAGTTTAACTAATTGGTACAATTAGTGAGAGTGGTGTGAATTAATTATTAATTAATTCACTAATTATAAACTCATTAATCAACTAAAGAATGCATCAGTTAACTTCAGTGCATGGACAGTTTCAGTGGAGACCAGTGCAGAAATAGGTGAAAGAGCAGGTTAACTATCAATTGTGACTATATTGTTTCTATTTGCAACACACAGATAGGTGGAGAAGCCCATGAGGATTGCGCAGTACAAGCCAGGTGGTTTATCTATTTAATGAAGCCATCCCATAGCATTGAAAATGCAATAGAGGCTGGCTATCAAGTGGAAAAAGATTGGAGCATGTGTTTTGCTAGATCTAGCTTGATAGTGTGTAGCAATTGAGGGTGTGCATGAGAGCTTGTGAGGAGTTTTGTACTATGATTGTTACATGATCTCCATGACATATAATATACATATAGTTGGGGTTTTCAGCTTTAAGCTTTCCCATAAATACTGTGTTCATATGTGTGATTGTTTGTGGTTTTAATGTGTGCATGCAATTGATTTTATTTCTGCATGTGATGATCAATGGTAGAAGAGATTTTGTATTATGCATGAAGCTAAAATAGTGTGTGATTAGGATAATCTCGGTGAATAATATATCAGTTATTCAAATTTCTACACATTACTACCTTTCTGCCCATCACTTCGCTTTTCCTTGGAGTCATTGTGCTTTTGATACTCTTTACTGGCTTACCAAGGCAAACTGATTCAAATGGTCACTGAAAAAAAATGGTCCTCAACCAAAAACACCTTTTCCTCTTTGCAAGACTAAGTTTGTCCTTAGTTTTCAAACATGTTTTTGATAAGTGAAAGCAAACTTACTTCTTCAGCACTATGTTTGAGCAAAGAAGCCTTTTAACAAGATATGTTTGTGGTTTTTTAAGAGAAGTCTCCTTTTGTTTTTGGCATAATCCTCAGGTCCTCATGATTTGCATTCTGATCTTCTTCAATCAATGAATAGAGTTGCATATTTGAAGAGGCCATATGTGGAGAATTCCTTAAAACTATCTTTACTCTTACATCATTAGCAGCATTTTCCCTGTTTACTGTGCTCAAAGTCTCAATTTGGGAAGTACTTAAAAATTCAGATTGTTTTTTCTCATATTTGTTGGTTTGTTTAGCTGAGCATGAATCAAACCCAGTTGAGAGACCATGAAAAGGTGGTTGGCTACTTGAAAAGGTACGTTTACTGGAGCTATTATCATCTATCCCTTGGTAAACAGTTGGATGCATATAAGCCACTACAACGTCTAAAAGATTCTGAGACTTAGCTTTAGCAAAATATTCTCCTTTAAGCACCTTATCTGAAGATGAATTTCTACTCTGGTATGGTTCCTTCTCAGAAAGACATGCTAAACCAGAATAAGGTTACAAGGATTGAGTCCTCATAAATACCTCGATTGCATCCCTTATTGGCAATAACATTCCACTATAAATGTCCTCAAATTTCAGCTTATTGAAGGATGACCCGAAGGCTTGAAAGAGCTTATTACATGGTGGAAGCTCTGATGCTGTTAGTGAATTAATCTCTTGTCCACTAGTAGCAAAACTGACATGTTTATTGAATTCTCCAACTCTTTCTCCATCCTTTTCATCTCCAAGGGTGTAAATATCAGCAAGGCCCATTTTTGTATTCTTCGGTACTTCAATGAAATCCAATGTATCAGCCATAAAATCCCCAAAGATAGCAGATTTGTCTTCTATTAAAATCTCTTTGTTCCAGCATTGTTCTATTCCAAGTTTTTCTGAAGGTGAAACACCATTCCTGAAAGATATAGGAACACTGCTTAACACTTCTTGTAGTCCTGCCTTAAGGTGCTCTGTTGAAACATCAAGAAAATCAGCAGAAGCTTTCTTTAAATCATGAGAAGCCTTCATGTCCATTAAAGATAATGGAGGAGTAAAGCAGGTGGAATTTCCTTTGTCTATCTCACTTATAGGCACAAACAATGTGTTTTCTGTTGTTATTGCAGTGGCCTAATTAACTAATTTTGTAGATTTCAAGGAGTTTCCACAATTACTAACAACATTCTAACAAATTGGAATATAATCCAACACACAACTCTGTTTGAGGTCCATCACATGAGGTTTTGGCTCATCAAGCAAACCTTCTCCAGTAGCCTTTTCATCACTATTAAACACGGGGATATTGTTCTTCATTAACCTACCATTATTATTTGGTTCAGAGGAATTCCAATCAAAAGCTTGCAGGGAGGCAATATGGTATGCTATGATGCATTTGAGGTTGAACATAATTCTTTCCAGTTGATGAAGATGAATAAAACTGCTCTTGTAAACCCATTTTTACAATTTTCCCTCTGTCCTTTAACTGAGCTGGAAGTAAATCATGATGTTTCATAGGCACGTTGCGCTGCTTAGAAAAATACACTGAAAAAACCTATAGGCGCGTCGCGCACTTTTGTAGCCAATTTTGGATGTCTTCCCTGTGTTAGAATTAGGCCCGAGATGGCTCGTTGGAAAGCTATGGAAGTCTATTTTCCAAATATTCTTGATTTTTTTCATTTGGTGTCCATTTGGTTGTTCAAAAATTTAATTTCCCAACACTGGTAAAAAATGGTGACTCCTGGTGCAGAAATGCATAGTGTTGTTTGCAGGCCACTTTTGGATGCCTTCATGGTGTCGAAATTGGGCCCGAGATGGCTCGTTGGAAAGATATGGAAGTATAATTTCCAAATATGCTTGATGTTTTTCATTTTGTTTCCATTTGGTTGTTCAAAAATTGATTGTCCCAACACTGATCAAAATTGGTGAATCCTGGTGCAGAAATGCATAGTGTTGTTTGCAGGCCACTTTTGGATGCCTTCCCGGTGTTGGAATTGGGCCCGAGATGACTCGTTGGAAAGATATGGAAGTATAATTTCCAAAAATGATCTATTTTTTTCATTTTGTTTCTATTTCGTTGTTCAAAAATTTATTTTCCCAACACTGGTCAAAAATGGTGAATGCTAGTGCAGAAATA
The DNA here is from genome assembly GCA_034641835.2 of Pinus albicaulis. NCBI lineage: Eukaryota > Viridiplantae > Streptophyta > Pinopsida > Pinales > Pinaceae > Pinus > Pinus albicaulis. Next base: position 160,461,645 of record CM076581.1, read on the forward strand.
CTCCCGTGACGCCTGTATTTTTTACATTTCTCACAAGCCATGATACCTGTGTAGAAAAGGAAAGAGGGTTTTCTTCTTGAACCTGTGATGGACAAAAACCTCTCTCACTTTTTTCAATTTCATCTCTGTTTGGTCAGAAACACATTTTGAAACAAATTGCCTGGGCGCTCCTTAACCTCTGTTTTTGTGAAGCGAAAGAGATGTTTCTTTCACTGAAAGTGAAACATGTTTAATCACCCTTTAACCCTTTTAATGAGCTAATTCATGGTGAAAATATTTGGAGTGGTGATCCCCTACCATTTTGTGAAGGATGGCCTATAAACAGTGAAAGTTTTCACCCTATTTTACCATGTGTGACAGCAGAGATACGAATTTCTTTCTGGTTTCCAAAGTCCAATAAATACTTAAACTCACCACTTTCATATCTTTTCCCACAAAAGGTAGCATTCCTGAAAGAAGCACTCTCTTTGTCAACAACCTTACGATCAGGGAAATGATCTTGTGGGTATACAAGATCCTTCCATTTGATATAAGCATTAAGATACCTAAACTGAAGTGCAAGCTCTGACATGGTCCTGGACCTTTCAACAGTTGCCCTCCAAGTATATTGTCTACTTATTCTAGGGATATCACTACCTTCAACACTGTATTACTTTGAAACTCTATAAAGACCCATCATCTGAAAGAAACTCATAGAAACAATGCTATTGCAGCCCTTTTGAAAACACCATGTATCCATTGTTTTTTAAGTAAGGAGGCCTCCTTTAAAACAAGATTTTTCTCACTGCTTTTCATCAAGGAGGTGACCCTTAAAACCACTAATGTAACTTTATGAAGATTATGTCTTTTTCTTACCATTATTGTCTTCTTTGTATGCATATGCAGAAGCTACTGTCAAATCCAATTAGCTCTCTCTTTCTTTGGCTATTTAGATGAAGGTCCTTAGCCCAAGTTTGACCCTTATCACAGTTTGGAGGAGGTCTCTATAAACAGAGGAAAAAGAGACTTTTAACATCAAAATGTCATCTTTTTTTTTATGTGAAATAGGTTTTTGACCTACGAAACCTTATTGTTTTGTCATTTTTTGTCAAACCTGTCCTTCAAAAGGAAAGTTGCTCAAAAACTATATCAAAAATTGCTGATGCATCCTTTGCCCATCTCTTGGAAGGAGGTGATTGACAATTTCTGAAATTACTTTGACAATTTAACCCTCTGCTTTTTTTAAATGAAAGATTTTCTCATCTTGTTCCCAACCATCTAATTTTAATGAAGGAGGTTACACTAATCTTCTAACCATCTGCTTTAATGAAGGAGGTTACACTGATCTTCTAACCATCTGCTCTTCTAAAGGAGGAGGTTCTTACTGTGCTCTTAACCATCTACTTTAATGAAGGAGGTTAGCACTGTAGATAAGATATTTCATCTATTTCCAAAATGTATTACCTTTCTCTCTTGACTGTATTTGCAGAGGCATGTTGGATTTTCTTTTTGGAGGAGATGTTGAAAACTGTTGAGCAGCATAACATCAAATTTTCGCCTTTATATGATTTGGAGGTTGCTCGCTATTCCTTTAGACAACTCTGGCTTTTTAGACTACACCCATTAGTAGCCCTTCACTTACTGAATTTCATTTGTTTTACTGATGGCGAACTAACTCTTCCTGAAGGACCCTTTTGACTTTGTTCTCTTGCTCTTTTACACATTGATCATTGTTGCAATCACACCCCTGCAGAGATGTAACAAACATATGACTTTGAACTCTGAAGAGCTTCCTTGGGGTTTTATGGAGATTTTGCTTGACTTAAACATGTTCTTTTAGACAGTGAACATGATTTTCTTCTTCTATTTTGGATCTTTGTAAAATTTCTTCCGGACTAAGACATAATGACCTTTAAGTGGCGCGACCTATGGATGGATGAAGATTTGTTTTTGAAGATTAGGCGCGAATTCAGGGCTGGCTGGTACTGAACAGAGGCTTTTGGCTCAGGATGTTTTTTCCAAGGAAGGGATTCCCTAAAGCACCACTACCTAACTTAGGGGTGATCTTGACAGATTCTAAGTGTTTTTCTTTGGTATGATCAGCTCTTTAAATTAAAGATAACCATGGATAAGGTTGCAGACACTTTGTCAATAGTTGGATAATGAATGGCTTGATGAATAAGGGTAAATGACAACAGATAACCTTTAGCTATAACAGCTCATGGACAGGATTATATGGCTGAAACTAGATAGGACTTGACAAATAGGTTTTTTCTCATCATAGGCTGACCGGAAGGGGTAGGAGGACAAAAATTGTTTAGGGTTGTTTTCTAGATGACAGATTTGACAGTTTAGAGATCAGATTCTAGAAAACTTAGTTTAAGAAACTAGTCATCATCAACAGGTGAAAAATACTGATGACTAACAAATTCCAACTAAAATCCCTGGCAATTGTCCCAAATTTGACGGCAAGTCCGGAGAATACCCCCAAGCGTATGTTATGACTTACCATCTTTGGTGCTCCTCTAACTCTTGGGTTGACGATTCAATTCGACTATGTCTTTTCCAAAGGACTCTCACTGGTGCCGCTGCAAAAGTGGTACATTGAACTCTCTCACGACATTTTTCAAGATTTCAACTCTCTTTCTATGGCATTTCTCATGCACTTTTAGTTACTAGTAGGGTATGAAACTGGGACGCACCTCCTCACATCCTTGAAATAGGATCGAGCTACCCATATCTCCAATCATATTCATGAATGGAGGCGGCATCGTCGTTTGATCAAGTTTGCAATTCCTAATCAACTTCTAACTGATTAGTTCACTACCTCTTTTATCAGTCTAATTGATAAGGACATCACTATGGTGGCATGTGTTACCGAGGAACAAGCCATTGCGTGTGCCCAGTACCTTGATCTGGTGTACTCTCAGTCCGACACATTGTATGAACTCTTGCCCGATGATCCACGACATGGAACTACCAAAGCACCGACGACACCATCTATCGACGTTATCATCGGTTCGGTGTTCCAGACTTCTCAAAATTCTTCTCCAAATCCTGCAAAGAAAAAATCTACTCCTTCCACTAATACTGATTCTCAGCCACCTCTGAATCCTAGTAAAACCGCAGAATTGAATGATGTCCAGTCCAATCCGGCGGATAAAAATTCCAAGGGTAAGAAGAAGGGTAAAGGTAAAGCCAAAGCCAATACCCTGAAATAGGATTCTCTGAAACTTAATGCTGATGATGGTTCCAAATGCAAACTAAAGTACCCTTGTCTGATTTGTGACGAAGAGCATTACACCAAAGACTTTCCATGGCGAGCCGATGTGAGTCGACTACTCAAGGGCACCAAGGGCACTTTGGTTGTTCTTAAAGAACCTTTCCCATCACAACCAATTCAAATGGTGGAGCAACCTCAGTCCTCCACCCCATTTGGCTCTCAGGTTTTCATGATGAACTGTCCAGCACATGTTTCTATTGCTACCCGATCGAAAGATTGTACTGAACTGCTTTAGGCAGTAGGGAAGAAAATCGTTGATGGTCCTCCTCCCCTGCCTACTTCTGGCCCTCTTCATATTGAAAGGCCCAATACTAAGCCCATTGTATGACCACCTTCTAAAGGTGTACTCCGAAAGTATTCCTATAACCTAAACGCCTGTGCTGCTTAGCATTACAGTATTGTTGAGGATTTGGCTCAGGCGCCATCTATCTACATTAGAAGTATTTCAGAGTTGTCAGTCGCAACGAAAGGCTTTGTTATCTGCCATGGAGGGATTGACCCCCCCCCCAGATTCTAGCCTTATCACTTTCGATTTGGATAATTTCGTCCCACGTCTCCCTCACCATCTTGCACTGATCATTCAAGTTGGGATCAATGGAAAGAATATCCACTGAGCAGTCATGGACAAGGGTGCATCTACGTGCATCATGTCTTTTTCTTGCTGGAAATCCATTGGTTTTCCAGCCCTTAATCAATCTCCAAACTCTTTAGAATCTTTTGACGGAAGAGAATCTCTCCCTCTTGGTGTTCTCGCTAGTTTACCTATTACGTTAGCAAGGAAAACAGTTAATGTTGAGGTTGAAGTCATTGACACCAAACTCAATTACAATCTTCTCCTCGATCGTAGTTGGACTCACACCATGTTGTGCGTCACATCTACTCTCTTTTGTGTTCTTTGATTTTCGCATTAAGGAAATATCATCATTGTCGATCAGTTCTCCTTTTTCACTTCCTCATCTTCCGAGAGAAAATTTCCATATGTAGATCATATTCCTATGCCTTATGAGAGCATAGGACCGAGTCTTTTCAAAGATCTTGCCCTCATGTGTCTTTTTTCTCTTTCTCCAGGTCTTCCGATCCATGGATCATCCCTTCACCCGAGAAGATTGATTCGTTTGGTGATGCGATTTCGTTAACCTCAATAGAAATTGATTATTTTGAACTTATTTCGGCTTCGGCTCCTCCTCCCGCTGATCATACTCCTTTGAGTGTGTCTCTTGACACGTTTTCTCAATCCCCTTGGCTCAGCACTTTGGATTCGCCCAATCCCTTAACCAAGAAATTTCCCACTGATGAGGCCATTGTGGAAACTATGTCTCTCGAGGATCCTCCTTGGGACGATAGTCATCATCGTTCCTCTTTTATGCCCGGCCTCGGGGCCATGTCTACTTGCCTTGAGAAGATCACTTCCCCAGTTCCTTCTCATCTGCTTCAAACGCCCATCCTGACACATGAAGTCTTTGCGGAGGGTAACTTGGTAAACATTACGCAAACGATACCTATCGACATCTCCGTCAAACTGGGGATTGTTGAGAACATCCACATTGGGGTGACATATTCTCCTGATGAGATCGGGTCTATACTAGTCTCTTTCATGAGTTTCGCGACGTCTTTGCTTGGTCTTATGAATAAATTCCCAGCATTGATCTGAGTATATTTGTGCATGAGATTCCTACTTATCTTATAGCAAAGTCTATCCGCCAACGTCTTCATCCCGTGCACCCTCGAAAGGCAACCGCCATCAAGGGAGAAGTTGAAAAACTTCTTAAAGCTGGATTCATTTACTCGATTCCCTTGACAAAATGGGTTTCTAATATTGTTCTTGTGGATAAAAAGTAGGGTACTATTCACGTCTGTGTATATTACTGGGATATCAACCACGCTTGCCCTAAAGATAACTATCCCACTTATTTTATTGATCAGATCATTGATGAATGTGTTGGGAGTGAGATCTTTTCCCTTATGGACGGGTTTTGTGGGTACAACCAGATCAATATTCTTCTGGCCAATTAACACAAGATTGCCTTTATCTATCCTTGGGGTACTTTCACTTATAAGAAGCCCCCTTTTGGTCTTAAGAATGCTGGGGCTACGTTTCAAAGATCAATGTTGTACGCTTTCCATGATATCAAGCACAATGTTCAACCTTAACTGGATGACCTTCTAGCTCATTCTGCTAAGCGTAAGGACCACCCGGATCATCTCCATCAAATATTTCTTTATTGTAGATGCTATTACATTCAGCTCAATCCGGATAAGTGTGTCTTCTGTGTTAATTCCGATAGACTCTTAAGGTTTACCGTCTCTAAAGACGGAATTCATCTCGATCCCCTCAAATTTGAAGCTATTGTCAATCTCCCCTCCCCTTCCTATTTACATCAGCTGCAGAGTCTGCAAGAGAAAGCTAATTTCCTGCGTCGTTTTATATCGAACTACGCTGAAGTAGCCAAAGGCTTCACGTGATTACTTAAGTAAGGCGTCTTGTTCCTCTGGGATGAGATCGCCCAAAAATCCTTCGATGCACTTAATACATTGCTTATCAATGCTCCTCTGTTGCATCCTCCCAATTATCATCGCGACTACTCCCTCTATTTGGTTGCCGCATTTAGCACTATTATCATGTTTCTGGTGCAAGACGACGATGATGGTAATGAGCACGCCACCTATTATTTGAGTCACAATATTCTCAATACTGAAACACGTTACGCACATGTCGAGAAATTGTCATTGGCTATTGTTCAAGCCATCCAACGTTTCCGCCATTATATGCTACTACGCACAGTAACTGTGATTTCTGATTGCAACCCCATGACCTATATATTGACTCGTCAATTGCTGGGGGAAAAATACTCAAAGTGGATTGTTATCCTCCAAGTGTTCGATTTGGAGTTTAATATTTCCAAATCAAAGAAATCATTGGTATTTTCCGATTTAATTTTCTCTCTCTTTTCTGATTCTGCGCCATTTAGTTCTGAGGAGCACATTCCGGACGACACCCTTTTTCTCATTAGCACCCTCGATCCTTGGTATGGTGATATCATCGTATATCTTCAGACTTCTACCTTTCGACCTGAGTTGACGAAATATGCTCGTCGACACATCCACCATCATTCACAACCTTATCGCATAGTCGGAGATACTCTCTACCGCATCAGAGCTGATTCTGTTCTTCGCCGGTGTTTAACTCTCGAGGAGGCTGAAAAAGTCCTCAATGATTACCACTCTAGCGCCTGTGGCAATCACATGTCTGGATATGCTACTGCATAGAAGATTCTTCGTGCTAGATACTTCTGGCCTACCATCTTTAAAGATTTCATTGTTGTTGTTTGCAAGTGTCTCGATTGCCAAATTTACCAGCACAAGATGCGCACGCCACCTACACACCTCCATCCTGTCATTACCGTTGGTCCCTTTGCGAAGTGGGGCAACGATTTTATGATGTGTAATCCTCACTCAGTTGGGGGGAATGCTTATATTATCGTCGTCGTTGACTACTTCACTAAATTGGCCGAAGCAATGCCTACACTTACAACTGAAGGTAAGACAGTCGCACAATTTATGTTCAATCATGTCATTACTAGGTTTGGTGTCCCTCAAGCCAATCTCGCCGATCATGGTTCTCATTTTCGTCATTATATGATGGCTAAGTTGACTTCCAATTTGGGTCTGTGTCACGACAACTCAACATCGTACTACCCTCAGGCCAATGGCCAGGTTGAAGCAGTGAACAAGGTTCTAGTCACTATGCTTCAGCGTACGATTGGGATGCACAAGTCAAACTGGAATCTCATGTTGTTTTTAGCTCTCTAGGCTTACCGAACCTCGGTGAAGGATGCGACCGGATTCACTCCATTCTAGCTTGTTTATGGTTTAGAAGCTACCCTTCCGATTGAATGTGAAATCCCTTCTCTCAAGATGGTTGTTGAATTGCTACCTAATACTTCACCAAAAGAAGAGCGTCTTCTATATTTAAAGAGGCTTGATGAAACTCGCCACTTCGTTGCTCTTGTCATAGAAGCACAGAAAAAGCGGGTCAAAGCTCATTTTCATTAGTCGGTTTCTGTTATGAATATTTTATTAATTATTAGTTAGATTAGTTATCTTAGGTTATTAACTGAAAAGGCATGATCAAAGATCATGCCTCTTCACCAAGGGACACCTTGAGGCTGTATTTAAAGCCCAGGCGATCCCTCATTGTAATCATCTCATCTTTTCATCATTAATAATATATATTTATCAGTTTTACCAGAGTTTTTACACTCCATTGGTATCGGAGCATCGCTCTTTGGATCTGTGTGATCATCAAGTTAAAAAAAATTTCGAAGGAAATTCCAGATCTGGAAGGATATTCTCTGCACAATTTATTACACCATTTTTTGAATCTCTGCGTGTTCTATTGCCAAGAACTTCTCCGCTGCCATTTTTGTATCGATTCACGTTGGGATAAAATAAACTTACGTTAGAAAAAATACCATACAACGGTTGAATAATCGATACAGAGTTGAATAAATTGATACACCGTTAACATACAAGCCAGCGTAAATATACAGACTTCGGCTCTCTCCACAAAATCTGGACCTCTGACTACAGACTTCGTCTCTCTACAGAATTCAGACCTTTGTTTAACTTCGGCTTGCTTCATAGAATTAGGACCTCTGGTCTTTCGAATCTCTGTTTAACTTTTATCCACAGAATTGCAGTCTTCGGACTAAGATCGTTCCACAGAGTTTTTACTGGTCCACGTCGGGGATACCGCCAACCGGGCCACAGCGATTTATACAAAAAAATCGGACGAGCTGATACGGTGATAGCTGCATAAATTTGGACGGCTATGGTTTAAAATTGGACGGGTGTAATTCTGCAAATCGGAAATAAGCCGACTTCTGCCACTACACACGTTCGGTCAGCAAGCGAATATACATCGGTTTTAACAGCAGCAATTAAAACTTAAAACACGCGTGGTAACGTTATATGAAACAAGGCAACGTTTTAAACGGAACGGGTATTGTTTTAAAAAAAAATACGATTTTTTTAATTATATAAAATATATAAATATAATTCAATTGATAATTATATATTATAATTATATAATTTATTTATATATATGTATTATAATTTTCATATAATAATTATATATATAATAATTATATAATTAAATTATATATAAAATATAATTTTTAATTAAAAAATTATATATATATATATAATAATTATATAAATTAAAAAAAAAAATATTATTATTAATTAATTAATTAATTAAATATTAATTAATTAATTAATTCAAAAAAAATTATTACTATTAATTAATTAATTAATTCAAAAAAAAATTTAATTAAATATTAATTAATTAATTTTAAAAGAAAAAGGAGGAGAAACTGGCAGAAAGGTATTCCCCACCTCATACACGCTCGATGTCGTCGTCAATGTCGATGGCGGAATTCCAGAAGAAATTAGGAGATCTTGAGAAGCAAATTAATAACAATTCCGAAGAATTCGGAAAAAGACTAGTCAATCTGGAAGGTACAGTTTCAGGGCACTCCAACGACATCAAAAAAATCCATGATATGACAAATCGAATGGAAAGACAAATGTGGCTAAACCATCATGAGGCCACAGAAAAGCAGAACGAAGCAATGAACAATATGACAGAACTCTTCAACAAGCTAAATGATAAAATAGATAAGTTGAGTCAGACACAATCCCCAACATCTCCTAACAAGGAACCAAATCAACAAAACAATTCCACAGATTCAGGGAACTCGGAAGATCATCAGGAAAAGACTGATTCTCCACATCATCAAGAAGATAGTAATGCAGATTTTCAAAATAAGCAGCTCTGGAATGCATTCGCTAATCAATATCCCCTTCTTGTTCCACCATTAGCATATCAGCGCAAAGCCAAGATTGACCTACCCAAATTTGATGGTAATGAAAAGAATAGCGTTGCGTGGCTTAATAAGGCAGAAGAATATTTTGAAATTTATGACATTACTAGTGACGATGAAAAAATTAAACATGCTTCCATGAAAATGGAAGGAGAAGCATATAATTGGTATATGTGGTGGAAAAAGACGACGCTCGCTATCAGTTGGAGGAAATTTAAGGATGTGTTCTTCAAAAGATTTCAAGGCATAAAAGAAGAAAAATTATTTTCAACGTTTATCAAATTACGCCAAAAAGGAGATGTGGATGAGTACACGCGAGAATGGGAGACTTTGGCAATGTTCACAATGTTCACAATGTGTTCTGCTTAAAAAAGGCATTGGGTAACCATCAGTTGCCCCAAACAACACTTCCCATTTTGGATGATGAAGGCAAGCTCGTTCTAGAGCCGGAGGGGATCCTATCTACTCGTGATAAGAAGCTGCGCTCTCGTATTATTACCGAATATTTAATCAAGTGGAAGGACTTGCCCATTGAAGAAGCCTCTTGGGAGTCTGAAGCGTTTCGCCAGCAACACCCATCATTATGTATGCTTTGAGGACAAAGCATCTTAAGAGAGGGGCAATGTTATGAATATTTTATTAATTATTAGTTAGATTAGTTATCTTAGGTTATTAACTGAAAAGGCATGATCAAAGATCATGCCTCTTCACCAAGGGACACCTTGAGGCTGTATTTAAAGCCCAGGCGATCCCTCATTGTAATCATCTCATCTTTTCATCATTAATAATATATATTTATCAGTTTTACCAGAGTTTTTACACTCCAGTTTCCCCTCGTTCCTTTGTATAAGGAGACCTTGTCTTCTTGTATTACCAAGCTCATGATAAGCTGGGGGCAGGCAAATTTGAGCCCATGTGGCATGGGCCCTATATCGTTAAGCGCGTTTTGCAGAATGAGGCTTATGGTCTAATTGATTATGAAGGCTATCCTTTGGATCAGCCCATAAATGGGCTATATCTTAAAAAAGACTACGCATGAGTCTCTCGTGCATGTCTTTTTTTTCTTTGTACATAGGTGTTTTTTCATTTTTGTACATTTTTTGGCTTGGTGTGCTTTGCAAGAAGTTTTTCCTGCATATTATGTTGTTGCTTACTGTGCAGATGTCTATCACTCCTTATGTTGGTTTCGCAGATGGTGCCTCCCGCAGTACTCAGAATTTGTCTTCTGCAGCCTAGGTGATTTATAATCCTAATGGTGAGCTGATTGACCTTCAATGTATTTTTCTAGGCCGAACAACGAATAATGTCGTTGAATATAGTTTCGTCATTGAACTCTTAACCGAGGCCATTGCTCTCGAAATTCGTGCATTAATTGTTAACCTAGACTCTCAGCTTGTTGTTCTTCAGCTTAATGGGCATTATTCTGTTAGAAATACTCAAGTCTTAAGGTTGTATTTGCATGTTCATTTATTAGAAATAAATTTTGATTACATTACATATCAACATATTCCTAGACGAATGAATGCATTAACCGATACAGTAGCCAATATTGTATTAGATAGACATTTGCCTAATTTGTAAAACATTATCATCACATAATAAGATTCATTCAAGAAAATAGGCATATATATATATCAAGTATTTGCATCCACGTGCATCATAAGTTCAAAAAAAAAATATGTTTTGGTTACATCCTGAGACATCATATCTCTCAAAAAATATGCAGAAATAAAATCCTAGGCATCTAATCAGCATGATGCTCATGGTAGCATGTCACTGCATGCACAAGCCACCTCAATAAGTGGTGAACACGGTTAGACACCCCCGTAGTGTGCCTCTAGTATGCACGAGGAACATCGTCGAATCTCACATAATCTTGGATTCTACTGGTGAGTCCCTCTAGGTTGCGTACTATTTCCTCCTCCTCGCCCCCCTCACCATAAGGGGCCACATCAAAATCACGAGGAACTCTATGTGCTATTGGAGACATTCATGTGGGTATTTTTGGGCCAACATTTGCAAAACATGGATTAACACCAGAAAATATATAATAAAAAAATCATAATACTCATCAAAAAAAAAAAAAGTCTTACCCAACACTTCATCCCAATCCTCTTCTTCTGGGAGTGGAATATCTGGATCACCAGTAAAGTTCGTGCCAGTGTAGGGCCAGTCCTCCATGACAATAAGTTGTCGACAGAGCCAGTCAAAGAATTTCGGTCTCCACAACATCTGTTGACCACCTCCTGCTCTAAGCATCAATGTTGCCCAACGGACCATCCATGGCTCTTGGACTAGTTGTGTCAGGACTATTACCTCTTGGCGCTGGAATATTGGTAATCATTCCAGGATGAACGGTACCGATATGGACCGATAGCCGAACTGTTTCAACTTTCTTTTTTTGCATTTTGTTAGTTGACGTTTCCGATTGATTGTTACGACCTCTTCCCAGTTGTAAATGGTTGGGGCCATACAATCTACGATAAGTAGCAGCTGTGTTTTTGTGGCTTCATGCAGTGCTTGAGATCCGGCAGCTCATGTAATGGTGTGCAACACTACCTTTAGTGCCAAATCGAGAATAGTTTGAATATCCACCTTCCTGCTCTTTGATCATTTTCTTCCCCTCGGCAAACCCTGTCTATGACCATGCTCATGTTTTCCATCGTAGGCAGGGAACCTGTCAGAATTGGTGTTGCTCCCCTCCGGGATAATCTGGTGATAAAGTATATGTCAGAGACATCAATCTCTAACTCCTGATCATGAATCACAAATCTATCCCGATCAATATCCCATACACTGATCAGGTACTGTAGCAACTCTAGTTGAGCTCGGAGACACGGTGCCATGAAGAATTTTAGAAGCCCGCAGTTTCGTAGAGCGTCCATGCATATTACATTTCCCATGGCTTCCTCACCTTCATCCACGTGTTCTCTTTCCTTCCATTCAATCACCATTTTTCTTTTACACACCTGCAAAATCATTAATGGGGTTGTCATTAGTCAAAATATTAACTATTGAATTGTTTCAAACATGCCAGTTAGTAGATTTTTTATGCAAAATCCGTGGTTACGGTTGGCACGACTGTTTTAAAAACAGTGGCGCAAACTGGTGCACCTCTGTTAAAATTCAAGGTGGATTGGTGCGAGTCCGTGCTCGGAACCCACGCTGACCGCCACGCCCTAATTTAAACAAAAATCCCCCACAAATGTGAAAAAATGAAATGCAGGCAAAGAAAATTAATTCAAAATGCAGACAAGGATACGAGCTCTAACCTGAAAAAGACGATTGGTCTCTTGGATTGTCCGCTGTCAGCTCCACAAGATCATAGTGAAAAAGGGTAAAAATGCTCACAAGAGGTAAAAAGTGAAAAGTAATTTATTTTACCAATTTTGGCATTTTATAAACTTTTGAGAACCCTAATTAGGTTTTTGAGCATATTTTTTCGATTATTTTAATATGTTATCTAGAAAAATGGGTTTTATGTGCGTTTCTTGTGCAGAAACAAGTCCTCAACGTAATGGCGATGAAGTGACGAGTTGTATTTTATTACTTTTTGGACTCGGTAAAAACACAAAAAATTCAACCCTGGAGTCATCTTTCAGCTCTTTTCTAACTGTCGAAAATTGAAAATATTGGCAAGACTCTTGTCATTTTGAACTCGTTAAAGGCTGTGAAATGACATCTGCCCAGTATGTGTTTACCCCTTTTTTGGGCTGGGACAAATTATTTACAGAAAAGGAAAAGCTTAGCCTATTGCGACTAAGAGGTTCTCTCAGATATGGTTTTCTACCTTTTCGGATCTGTGAGACTACCTACGAAAAGGGACTTATTGGAGTTTTCTTTTTCACTTCTTTTCAAAATCTCTAAACATGAAAAGATGTCGAATTCTTCCTTTGTCAGACTCGTTAAAACTTACATGACATCGGAAATCGTCACCATGACGTACCCGAGTTCCTCCTTTCTAGGGCTCGTAAAATATAATAGGATGGATTTGTCCGAAGGACAAACTTATATGACAACCATATGCTATCCCCTTCAAGCTTGTTTCCAAAAATAATTGGGGTACTCGCCATCAATGGTGGGGGGAAATGGAACCAGTTCTTAGTTGTGTCAGCAGTTTGTCACTCTTGAACATGACACTTGTCTGCAATTCGTGTCGGGTTGGGGACATCCCATTTCATCTGATTTTTTCCTCCATGGGTTTGGGTTATATGTTTTGACCTCTCATCCACTCTTTTCCATGTCATCATGACCTCAGATCCCTTGATGTCAAATGCTGCCAAATTTCGAGGTCATGTCGCCAATATGTTCAAGAGAAGTTTCCTTCTGCAGTTTTCAACCTCTGATCCTCTGTTTGGTCCTGATTCACTATCATCTTATTGCTCTGTCTCATGTCTATGATGTGGGAAACATTATGGCCCTCCTTCAACCAGGTCACTTCTTGTCGACTTCAGCTCATTATCCAAGAAGCTGATCTAGAGACTCCCTTTCGGTACCTTAGAGCTTGCATGCCTCAATGGCAAGTTCTTCGCATTTGGCGACAGGTCCTCATCATTGGCCTTCGATCGAGTGATTTCGCGGGTGTTTGACTCCATCTCACTGTTCACATTTCGCGAATTTTACTCGTTGTACCTTGAGATCCATTGTCATTATTGGTGGTTTCTCTCGCACATGTTAATAGCTTTCATCATTGGCTGGTAATCAGGCGATTTTCTTGCATGTTCGACTTCAGCTCACTTATTCGCATGCTTGAATTTGTACTTGTTCGGGTCGAGATGGAGCGCAAGACCCTAGGTTTTGTCTGATACAATCCAGGCTGCGAGACGATTTAGTTTATCATGACTATACGCATGACTCTTCTGATTGGATGGCTGCGACCATACCTGAGTCTATTCATTGATCCTTCTTGCTGGATGGTTGCGTTCGTACCTCGGATTTTGTTTTTATATATACTATATTATGGATCGCTGTGCCCATGCCACATATTCATGTATTAGAGATATTAGTTGTACTTGTTCTTGCAGGTCTTCCGATGGTGGTGTTTGGTTTGGGCATGTTCTCATAAAGCATTTCACCACTCCCTCTCTCTCGAACCTCATGCTTTAGGGGGCATCTGTTACACAATATTTTGTCAGTGTCCCTGCAATACCCGTCCCGAACATTAGAGGACCATTTCAGTGACTTCTGTGTATTTTCATACTTTGCTAAAAGTGTCATTGCATCCCTTGGCATGTCAAGAACATTTCCGTTGTTGATCACTCCTCAAGCAGACTCTCAAAAACATGTTTTTCTGGGTCGACCCTGGTAGGCAGTTATGGCTTTGCGCCCATAGGGAAATTAACACTAGACCTCGTGCCCATTGGCACTCTGTCACAGTGTCTCACCCATGCCAAGATGTTTTTGGAATGTTTTTTAAAATAGAAGCGAAGTTTCCATTCCTAACTACTTCGTGAGTGAAGTCATCATGGTTTGTTCGACTGAATAACGTCAAAATCCTCCCTTTGGATTCTTGTTTCCTACATTTGTGTAATCCCCTAAAGGGATAGGATCTCTCTTCCACCTTATGAGAGATCACAAACCACCTCCTCCTCTCCTATAAATACTTCCTTCTCACATGGTTTCAGCTAGCTGAACAGTGCTTAATTACTATAGCTGGTGTGAAGATTAAGGCAGAGAGGAATCCATTTTTGAGAGATATTTTAGGCCCATTGCCTCGCCAAGTGCGATCCTCGATGAATGCTTGAGACGTGCTTGACTGAACCCATCGAATGAGGCTGCAAGGTCAAGGCATTAAGGTTGTAAACTTCTTTTCTCTATCATTATTACATGATTGGATTTTTTGATTCAATTTTGTGTTCAATCATATGCAAAAAAAATTATTCTCCTTGACCAATCGAATAGTTGTAAATGAAAATATGTTTTCATATGTTGTCACCATTCACTTGATCCATGTGCAGGTACACAGACATTACCACTGAAGGACCGCGACGTGTGAAGACAAAGATCAACGGATCGCTACTGCAAACTACAATAAAAGTGTTGGACCAAGGTAAGCCATCTATCCTAACTCGTTTTCATTTATAATCTAGGAGTCTGAAAGTCCAGCTTGTTCCCTTGTTGCTAGACCCACTCCAGCGCTAGAGGGATCGCCTCTGTCCGCGAAGAGGATTTACCTATACAACAGATTGTCCCTTAAGAGGGAGCTTGACTTGCATGCAGATGAGGAACTCTTAGTTCCAAAGAATTAACCTTAGGATGTGGAGCAACCACAAGCAGAGGATCATGGAGTGGCAGAAACCACTCATGCATAGCCATCCACCAAAAATGGTAGGAAGCACACTAGAGAGGTTGACAGATTGATGCTAGATGCGACAGATCATGTAGGTGCACCCACATCACAACGCAGGCAGAGAAAGTCCCCAGATATATATACTGGATACGTGGCTCTTATGAGCGAGTGTATTGTGACATAATCATCCTCGTTTGAGGAAGAAGTGCAACAACCAACATGGGTTGATGCCATGGTTGAGAAGTACGACTCCATTATCAGAAACAGTGCATGCGAAGTGGTCCCAAGACCAATGGGGAAGTCAGTGGTTGGATCCAAGTGGATCTACAAGGTGAAGAAAACAGCAAATGGGAGTCTGGAGAAATAGAAGGCTAGATTTGTGGCCAAAGGATTCTCACAAGTAGAGGGGATTGACTATGAGGAGACTTTTGCACCAGTTGCAAGGTACTCATCGATTAGATCTATCCTTGCACTTTCAGCGCAGATGGGGTGGAAGATACATCAGATGGATGTAAATAAAACCTTTTTCAATGGATTTATTGAGGAAGAAGTGTACATTGAGAAGCCAGAAGGTTTTGAGACCTTTGATAGGGAGTCGCATGTGTGCAAACTCAAGAGAGCATTGTATGGGTTGAAGCAAACACCTCGTGCTTGGTACACCAGGATCGACAACTATTTCACCGGCTTGGGCTTCACAAAGAGTGAAGTAGATGCAAACGTATATCATATTGTAGTTGATGGTAAGCTTTTGATTATTGTACTTTATGTTGATGATCTTATACTAACAGGTGATGAGCAGCTCATAACTTCTTGCAAAGAGGATCTTGCAAGAGAGTTTGAGATGAAGGACATGGAGCTCTTGCATTATTTCCTTGGCTTGGAAATATGGCAAAGAGATGGGGAGCTATTTGTATCTCAGGGCAAGTATGCCAAGGAGATTATGAGGAAGTTCCACATGGAGGGTAGAAAACCCATGGAGACTCCTCTTGTAGGTAACTGGAGGAAGGAGAATGATACTTCAAGTGAGGTAGTGGATATTATTCTTTACAGGTAGCTTGTGGGTTCACTTATGTATTTGGTGAACACATGACTAGACATATGCTACGCAGTTAACTAGCTTAGTCAAGATATGGTTAAGCCTACCAAGCTCTTTTGGAAGGCGGGGAAGCATGTGTTGAGATATCTCAGGGGCACTACAGAGTATGGATTATGGTACAGACAGATAGAGGGAGTGAAGCTTCAAGGCTTCACTAATGCAAATTGGGCGGGTAGTCCATCAGACAGGAAGAGCACATGAGGGGGCATCATAGGATCAACAACAGTTTCTTGGTACAATAGGAAACAGAGATTAGTGGCACTTAGTTCAACCGAGGCAGAGTACATGGGATCTAGTCAGGTTGCATGTGAGACCACCTGGATGAGGAAGATACTTTTTGGTTTATTTGGTCATCAGATGGATTCGACGGTGATACATTGTGATAACCAGAGTTGCATAAAAATCTCGGTTAATCTAGTATTCCATGATAGGTCCAAGCATATTGACATTTGGTACCACCATCTCAGAGATTGTGTTCAGAGGCGCATGATGTTGTTGCAGTTCATTCCCACAGAGGATCAGGATGCAAATATCTTGATGAAGGCGCTTGCGAAGAGAAAATTCAAATACCACAGAGGCGGGATCAGGGTAGCAAATAATCTCTTTCTTGTTGAGAGGGAGTGTTGAAATTCAACAAGAAAATGCACCACATACTAGTGTGGGATTCCAAGTCACACATGAGTGAGGAATTCAGTGACACATTAGTGCTAATGTGGGCGACCAATTTTTAAATAAATTGGAAATAAATTGTACTCTTATCTCATAACAACTTGTAATAGTTAACTAAATGTGATAGACTTACTTAGTTCAATAATTTCGAGTTGAGGGTCAAATGATAGGCATGTAGAGTGATTCTATTATTTACAGGGTCTAGTTGCAGTTACAACACTAGTGTGGTGTGAGTGCAATCAGTTAACTCAAATTAATTGAGTTAAAATCAATTTAATTAGTTCTAACTGATTGATGAGCTAATAGAAGATCAAGTGATTTAAAATAGATTTAATTCACAAGTAGTGATGTACCAAGTAACTGATGATTCATTATTAATAACTGCATGCATGTCAATTCTGATGACGACCCAATTAAAACAAAGGTTAAAGGTAAGTCAACTATCAGTGGTATTATTAGCAAACTGCCCAAGTGTAGTTATAAAGCCGCAAAAAGCCCATGATGGATCGTGCAGTTAGGGAAGGTTGGAATTCCTATTTAATATGAATTATTTGCCTAGGGATTGTATGAGCAAGGCAGGCTGAAGGTGGGCAAGAAATTGTCTATGTATTGGTCCAATTTTTCCTACATCAGGGTGAGACAATTGCTAGAGTGTATGAGGTTATAGTGAGCACACATGCATTGTTTTGTTTCATGATTCTTTGGTTGATTATACAATAAAAATAGAGGGTTTTGAACAGTTGCTTTCCTTGAGAAAATCTTGTGTTGTGCGATTGATTTACTTCTTTCTCTTACTTGCATGTGGTTGAGTGATCGAGATTTATATTCCACAAATATTATAGAATGATTCAATATCTTGTTTTAGTATATTGCATGATCATATCAAATTCATTGGTGTAGTTTCTACATGGTATCAAAGCCGTGTTAGATATTTTCTACATATAATTGTTCAAAATGTAATTTGAATATATAAATAAATTCAACATTTAAAAATATTTAACAAAATACTTAAATTAAATCATGCAAACTACAAAATCAAATTTATAATTCTAATCCATCTATGTTGAATTTTAAACAAAAATGTAAAATGAAGGGAAAAAGGAGAACCCATGGCTAGCGATGCAGTGAGGACTCACTCACTCAAGGTGCCTCAATGCGATTGAAATGTACTGCCTACTCACATTGAACCAGATCCAGCTTCAAAGGAGGCGGCATACCGATGAAAGAGAAGAGGCCAACAATTTTCCGACGAAGTCCAATACTGCATTTCTCACTTGGAGAGAGTAATTAACCTCAAGTTTCTGCAAGTGACATTAAGACGTGAATCTCACTCGAGTCACCAAGTAATAGCTTAATCGTCAATGAACCCCTTATTAAGGATTACTGGTATGCACATTTGGGATTGCTGAAAATGAAATACTTAAAAGGAAGCTCAATTAACGATGAAATTAAATAAGCCAAAAAAGAAAGTTCGTTTTAGTACCTAAAGTTGCAATGCCAAAAGATTAGCTTTGCGAAGACAACAATAGATTGAAAGAGTGCTTTATTTTTGTTTTGTTGTTTTTTTTTTTTTTTTTTCCCGATCTTTGGTCAATAAAATCGAGGCCGAGTTTTCAAAATCCTTGATGTCTTCTTCACAGGCTGAACCTTCATGTTTTGATTCTCTGCTCCAGTGTTATGAAGTGTTGTTTATAGACATTTTTGAAGGTTGATAGGTTGTTGGTGTGAGATGCTATAGTTTTATCTAGAGAAATTTTTAGTTTTGTAAATTTTGTTCTAGTCCAGTATCTAAGAGATGTTGTAAGATTATGTGATGTCATGTGAACGGTTTAACTGAGTTAAATTACATAACAATAAATATAAATGTAAAATACAATTAAGAAAATAAATAAAATATAAAAATAAAATTAATAATTATTTATAAAAATGAAATTATGCTATTCTCAACACATGTTTGTTCTCATGGTATTCTCTAAACTGAGTTTCTATTAAGAATTTGAAACATGAGTATCTTAAACATACTATAAAGTTAGGTCCTCTGTTGTTTAACATTTTGATTTGATCAAATTACATAAAAATTAAAATTAAATTAAATAAAAAATAAAATTAATTACGTCACAACCAAGGGTAGATCTCAACACAACATAAATTTAAAATATAAACACACAAAAAATAGATATGTCAAATAAATAAAACCTCTTTTTATACTTACTCCAGATGTATGGTAAATAAATAAAAATATAAATAAACTAGAGATATGGTAAATAAATAAAACTTCTTATTATATTTATTCCATAAAACTCTTTATATTTATCAAAACTCAAAAAAAAAGTTTTATTTAGGTGAAGCCTATGGACCAAATACCATGGGACAAGTTATTATTAATATCATGGGCCAAATATTATATTTATAAAAGAGGTATGGTAAATAAACAAATATAAAAGAAGTATAAAAAATATGGGAAATAAATAAAAATATATCAAATATGATTAGAAATCAACATCTAATTATATACCAAGCCTATGGGCCAAATATCATGGTAAATAAAAGAGATATGATAAATAAATAAAGAAATAAATAAACCAGATGTATGGTAAAAAAATAAAATCTCTTTTTATATTTACTTCATAAACCTTTATACTTACAAACACTCAAAAAGGAGGTTTTATTTAGGTGCAGTCTATGGTTCAAATACCATGGACCAAATTATTATTAATATGATGCAAAAAAAACATTATTAACCCTAATATTAATATCAAAAGATTATTATTATTATTATTATTAAATATGATATTCACATTAATATTATTAAATCTAATAATTTTGGATTAATACGATATTAAATTTGTTATATTATAATATATATTAATATATCATGATATATATTAACTTTAGATATATATGGAAGGGAAGAACAAAGACATAGAGTGATAGAGGTGGAGAGATAGGGGGTGACAAGGGAGAGGTGGAGATAAACTAAAGGAGAGGGGAGAGGAGGAATGAAGAGAGAGGGAGAGGAGTGAAAGAGGTAGAGAAGGGTAAGAGAGGGAGAGGGAGACATAAATATGGAGGGAGATAGTGAGAGGATTGGAGGGAAAAGAGAGAGAGAGAGAGAGAGAGAGAGAGATGGGGGAAGAGAGAGGGAGGTAGGAGAGAAAGGAGGAGAGAGGACTTGAGAGAGAGGAGAGAGGGAGGGAGAGAGAGGAGAGAGGGACAAAAGAAGAAAGACATAGAGAGTGAGGAGTAGATAGAGAGAGGGAGTGACAAGAGAGAGATGGAGAGAGAGTGTGTATGTTTAGGGGTGAGATAAAGAGACAAAGAAGGAGAGATGGAGAGAAGGGGGGAGAGGGAAGGATACAGTAACATAGTTGGAGAGAGAGAGAGAGAGTGAGTGAGTGATGGGAGAAGATAAAAGGAGGTAGGAGAGAAAGGGAGAGAGAAGAAGGACGAGAGACAAGACTTGAGAGAGAGGAGGAGAGTGATGAGGGAAGAGAGAAGATTAGAGGGCAGAGAGAGAGAGAGAGAGAGAGAGAGAGCAATGGGGGAAGAGAGAGGGAGGTAGGAGAGAAAGGGAGAGAGATGAAGGACGAGAGAGGACTTGAGAGATAGGAGGAGAGAGAGGGAGAGCGGAGGAGAAACGAAGGGATAGAGAGATAAAGCTAGAGGGGGAGAGAGGGAGGGAAGAAGAAAGACATAGAGAGGGAGAAGTGGAGAGAGAGAGGGAGTGACAAGGGAGAGATGGGGAGTGTGTATGTTTGGGGGTGAGAAAAAGAGACAAAGAAGGAGAGATTGAGAGAATGAGGGAGAGAAGGAGAGAGTAAGGGGTATAGTAACAAAGAGAGAGAGATAGAGAGAGAGATGGAGTTGGATGGGAGAGAGAGAGAGGTAAGAAGAAAGAAATAGAGAAAGAGAAAGGTGGAGAGAGAGAGGGAGTGATAAAGAAGATGGAGAGAGAGGGAGAGAGGACAACAAGAGAGAAGAGAGATAGAAGCGGGGTAGAGGGAGAGAAGGGGAAAAGAGAGAGAGAGAGATTGGAGAAAGAGAGTTTATGTTTTAGGGGTGATATAGAGAGACAAAGGGAGATATAGATATAGATGGAAGTGAAGAAAGGGAAGAAGAGAGAGATGGAGAGAGGGAGGGACAAAGAGATTGATAGATATAGAGTGAGAGAGCATGCATGTTTGGGGGGTGAGATAGAGAGACAAAGGAGAGAAGGAGGGAGATATGGATATAGATGGAGGGGGGAGAGAAGGAAGAATATTTCTTGCACCAAAAACATTGATTTCAGTGTAGATGGTGATTTCTAATCCTATTTGATTTTTTTCACTAGATGCATTGATTTTAGTGTAGACGTTGATTTCTAATGATATTTGATTGTGTGCACTAGATGCATTGATTTCAATGTAAATGCTTTATAATCCTATTTGATTGCTTGCACTAAATGCATTGATTTCAATGTAGATGGTGATTTCTAGTCCTAATTGATTGCTTGCACTAGATGCATTAATTTCAATGTAGATGTTGATTTTTAATAATATCTGATTATTTGCACTAGATGCATTGATTTCAATGTAGATTATTTCTAATCCTATTTGATTGCTTGTACTAAATGCATTGATTTCAGTGTAGATGATTTCTAATCCTTTTTTATTGATTGCACTAGATGCATTGATTTTAGTGTAGATGTTGGTTTCTAATCCTATTTTCTTACTTGCACTAGATGCATTGATTTTAGTGTAGATGTTGATTTCTAATCATATTTGATTGCTTGCATTAGATGCATTGATTTCAGTGTAAACGTTGTTTTCTAATCTTATTTGATTGCTTGCATTAGATGCATTGATTTTAGTGTAAATGTTAATTTATGATTTGATGTAAGTGGATGTATGATGGTACATTAATTTTAAAGTGATTAGATTAACATTGTGTATTGATTTCAGTGTAAGCGCAAAAAATTATTGACAATGTACATTGATTTTTGTGTTATAGTAATTCAACCTATTAATATTGGAGAACAAGAGAGACAAGGTATGATGTTTACTACAATAGCTCGAGTTAAATATTTAAATGGTTTATGATTTCAATTATCATTTTCATATAATCAATGTGAAAAAATGAAAAAAGTAACAAGGGGGACAATAAGAACATTAAAAGAAAATAGTTTGAAATTAATCACAATGAAGACTATTTGTAATTGACTACATTCTTATTATTCATATTTTCTATCATTCGACACAATTACATTGTCACTTTGCATTAAAAAAATGTATTTCTATCATTTTTCATCATTAAAGTTATTAACAATATTTATCATCTCAACACACTGAGGTAATTAAGCAAATTTAAAATTAAAATGACCAAATTATATTTAGCTTATTTAAAATAATTATATTAATATTAGATGTATTTACATATCTTTGATAGATTTTCCTTGGCCACCTACTGAAACCAACCTAGATTCATCTTAACTTTGGATTTATCAAGCAGAGAGGAATCAAATCTCTCGAGGTGAAAACCTTTCTTCAAGTTTTGCGCTAAAAAAAGAGGTTTGCACCTCGAGAGATTTGATCTCTCTCGGCGCTTGATAGATCCAAAGTTAAGATGGATCTAGGCTGGTATTTTGACAACCCATGGTTTTCGTATGGTATTCTTAACCTATGGTTTTTCCCATGGTATTCTCTAAATTGGGCTTTTACTAAGAATTTGAAACATAACTATTTTAAACATATTATAAAGTTAATAAACATTTAAAAATACTCCAAAGTTTAAAAGTTTACTGCCCCTAGAGGTGCTCTCTAGCCTAGTATGGTGGAAATGTTGTAATGTTATGTCCTATCATGTTTAACATTTAGGCGATCAAATTAAGTAATAATAATAATAATAATAATAATAATAAATAAATAAAATTAATAATTTTGACAATCCATGGTTTTCCCACGATATACATATCCCATGGTTTTTCCCATGGTATTATTCTCTAATGTAGTCTATTTAAACTGGTGCATAATGTTTTTTTAAGTGATTTTGAATTAGACTTATTCTCTAATGTAACCTATTTAAAGGAGTGCATAATGTTTTTTTAAGTGATTTGGGATTAGACCCAACGATGAATCAAACTAGTAGGATGTCTTTTCTTATAAAATAATAGGATTGATTTCACTTTAAAATTTTAATTTATTTATCAAATAAGTGTTAATTAAATTTTTAAAATTAACAAAGAAGAAATCTCAAATTTAAAAAAAAATAATTTATAATCAATAATTAAACCAAGTGTTGAGAGCAATCAAATCTCTTGAAAAATATATGTACCAGGCAGATCAATCAGAAGAGGAATATCTGTACCAGGCAGATCCATTGGAAAGGATCACTTGGGATCACTTTTTGTTGGCTCAGCCATGGAGCCTAACTTCCCAACCCATGACCTCTCAATAACAAATGTGCTTTAACCAACCCGGGCCAAGCCCATGACTTTTTAGGCAACCTGAGTGAGCTCAATGGTTAAGAACTTGTGATTTCTCTTAGGAGGTCAGAGGTTCAAAACCGGCGGGTGGTAGAGTTGTCTATGGCCCATCATGACCAAGCTAGAGGGATAGACGTCCTGTTGGAGTTTGGGATCTAACCATGGTCTCCAGACGCCTCAATCCTTGCGAAGTCATGAGTTACTGGTATATGTGGCTTGCGGGCTGTTGCATATACCCGGGGAGGTTGCTTAGTTCCCTGTTTAAAGAAAACAAGTGTGCTTTAACATACCTAGGGAGGTTGCTTAGTGCGCTTTAACGAAAGTAATTCGACCAATTGAACTAACTCTCGGAGTCGTATCCCATATTTATAGATATAACTTGTTTGATTTTTATGGATGAGGGAAGGGAATTTGAACTGGTGTCTACATTTTACAAAGGCATTTTAGGGTTCTATATCACTTTGTCGCATAGGCATTCTATGGTCTTCTGTAGGCCAAGCCAATATTGATATCTATAAAGCTTCAAAGTTATATTAGAAGCAAGCTTCAAAGTTGTACTAGAAGCTCTCCAACAGAGATAATTGTATATCAATAAAGCTGTTTTTCTACCCAAAAAATATTTCATGGTAATAATAATTTTACATGATGCAAAACTACCAGTTCTATTTGAAAAAAAAGATACTTAAAAAAAAAGAAAAAAAAGGAAAGATAAATGAAAATAGAGCCATTATGCTAGTTTCATGTTTAAAGAAGTTAGATTGTATACATGTTTTTATTGCAATTTATAAAGTTATGTTTCATTTATATTATTATTTCTTATATTTTCATCTTAAGAGGCGATTATATTCAATTCTGAAGCTTCAAAATCACATTTGAATATGGCCAGGCCTACCATTTAAATCATGATAGACAAGAGGAACATTTTACTCTTTTTGAATAACATCTCTTTTAATTTCATTATGACCTGAAAATCATATGTTCTCAGGGGAAATAGAATAACGTTAACTGGCTTCTTGGAAAAGTCATAACTCTGCAAAGAAGAGAACATGTTGATTCCATGAAACAATGAATGAGGGGGTGGATTGGAAAATAGTCCAGGTAATTCAACAAACCGATTCACTCTTCAATCATAATTTGAAGCAGAAGACACTATAATCGAATTGACCATGAATTCACCAGCTTCTTCAATTTTATTAAAAGATGTCGTTTGCCAGCTGAATCTAGTGACGTAGATGCAATAGAGTACACGCTTTACTTTAGAATAACAGTGTGGCAATCCTCATTTTCATATGTTTGAAGGCAACTTCTTTCTGTCACTTCGTTCGATGTCCTGCCAGAAGATTAGTCTTCTCAATAATATGTATAACATATGAAAGCACAACGATAGCAAATTGTGAAATGCTTGCATTCTCTACCTTCTTTGATTCCTCTTTCATGGGATCTACTGAACCTCCCCACGATTTAATCCGATCTCCAGCTTCTAAAGCCTACAGGGTAAACAATATACTAAATTACAAAGCCCAGAAATAATGCCAGAGAAGAGATGATTTGGAATCACAACATATTAAGTACCTCTTTGTCCCAGTCAGTCCTACATGTGATAAACATCAGAATTATAGTTTGCAGAACCGTTCCTCCAATCATACCGCTCCAAATACCCTATCCACCAATAATAGGAACCAAACACATTTAAGGCTAATTTTCATTTCCTCCTAAATTATCATATTGATTAGGAAAGGTTGTAACTAAGATTCGACATTACAATTACCTTGGCTCCAAGGTTCATTTTGTATCCCAGGAGAATACCAATTGGAAGCCCAACAACGTAATAACAGCCTATATTTACATATGCTACCAACGCTTGCCATCCTGCTCCGACCGCCACTCCTGGATTTACACCAACCAAATACATCTCTGTTCATTTCATCAGAATTTAATGGATGCTCCTAACTGAAAAAAGGAACACAAATTGCTAAGTACTCAAATGACATCATTCAAAAAATTGCTATGGAAGAACATAATATTCATTTCTGGACTACCTCTGCATGACTTTAGCAAAAAATAGAATTTAGTGTATCATGTTTTCCAGAATTAGAAAGGTTTCCAATGTTTCGTTTATGATAGCAATTTATTTTCCAGGTATTATTAGAAACTGCAGCGTTTTCTAATAGTAGTATGAAATTTCCAAGAATTATTGAAGTGTTTTCTGGTTGTAGTATGAAAACATGTTTCCTTTTTGCTGCAGTTTCTCTGAGTATCTCAACATAAAATTGGAATAAGTACAGGAAGTGTTGAAAAGTGTAACTAGGTTGGTCTTCATATTGACTATGTAATTATGGATTCATGTAAAGTAGAAGACAAAGATAATAAAATGTGTTTTTGTTGTACTCGCTTCATGGGTTTCATGAGCAAGATTTTATAGGTCAGTAGACTGCTTCTTGATGTCTACTAAGATTGTCTTCTAGTCACAAATGTAATTAAGTGTCATATGGATAAAGGGTCTAGTTATATGCTCCAAAACCTGGTCATGATACCTTGAAGAAATGGCTTCTGGAAGATGCTCAAGATACCTTCATAAACGCTGGGATAAATGGACTACAAGTCGGCCTATATTCTCAGTGGTGAAGTCGGCCTTCATTCAAGATGTATGGTCGGCCTTCCAACAGAAAATGTGCTATATATATGAAGAGCCTGCGGTTCAGTTGATCAATCAATATTGCAGATCTCTCTGAAGTGATACGATAAACAGGATATTGATGTACATTGTAATCCCATTTTCCCACTCAGCAATATATGAGGTTGATCTTAACCAATCCATAATTTGCTTCAAGCATTAAAGCTTCTCACAAGTTAGACTTGTAGCAACAATATCTATTGTCATTAAACCAATTTCACAAAAAATTAAGCTGATTTTCTTGGACTTCAATTTTCTTTCGAATGAAATATTCTGATATTTATATGCCTGGCTCTAGCATGGAATGTTGTGCTTTTTGACATGGAAATGCAACTCTGGTTCCAATTAAATAAGGTTTGGGAGCCTACTAAGGATAACCAATGTCTTTGAAGAGCTTATGAAGCAAGATTGTTTCCTATGTCGCACTAGTAGCTGCCTTATATTCCACTGACCTACAATCGTATTTGTATATTCCGCTGTACATTTGTAGGACATAAACTGAAACAACTCCCAGCTGGTCCAGAACCCAAGCTTAGGGTTCACCAGCTGGTTGCTCAAAACTGAAATCCATCCATAATCCTCCAGAATCCTCCTCATCGTATGAATAATCATAATGACAAATAGCATGAGAATAATAATCATCATAATCAACATAATAATAATGCTGATCATAATAATAATAATAATCCTCCATCTCTTTTCCAAGAAAACATATACCTTTCATCACTGCATGGCCTCTCTCTGCCATGTGGCACACCCTGAAGCCATGTGGGCCCCAAGTGCCCCTTGTAACCAACACTTGTCGCCAAACAAGCCGTTCCCTGTCACTATGGAGTTGCATGCCCCCCATACTCTTTGCCGTGGAGTGGGCTCTGCAAATAGCGTATTTTATGTTATTATAAAAATATGTACATTAGTTACATTGTATTTACAATCTTTACCCTGCGGCCACTTAACCCAAACAACCATATATGCCTGGGCGCGCTAGCCCCAAAATATATAACATAAATGCATAGGCATGCAGGCCTGCAAAATAACTTTGGCTCACCAGCATAACTGTTATATACATCCGGCTCACCGGCCTAATATCAATGTACATATATTTACATCGTAAACTCGCGGGCTAAGTCACCTGATACGGGGATACGGGGATACCGGGGTTCGAAGAATCGAATACGGGTACGGTGACCCCGGAACAGGATACTTCTGGGATACGATACGTTATATATTATTTTATTAAAAATATATATATATTTTAAAAATATATATGTATTAATATATTAAAAATTAGATATTTTTTACACAAATTCATACTTAATTCATTGATTTAAACATAGATTTATCTATCATCTTAGATAGACAAGGTTTTGTTTGAGTGATGGGTACATTTTTAGTAGGGTCATGATAGAGGAGTTTGACGACCAATGTCACTAACATCAAGGTACATAGAGGGATTGGTGCTCACTGCTCTTGATTAAATACAAGTTCCATACTGTCCCTTTGGTAAATTAGACATTATACACGTGTGAGGGGGGGGGGGAAAAAATCTATTTCGTTTAGATAGATCTAAATTCTATATCACCCATAAAATCAGCCAGAATTCGGAACCACTCTCAAACATCCTGAGTCATTTCATGGTAATGTTAAAAATTTAAGTAAAAGGATGAAAATGAAGATTAAGGAAAATGTCACTTTTACTTCGTATCCGAACGGGATACGGTCGGGATACGCCGTACCCCGTATCCTTTGAATTGGGGCCGAATCCGGTACATGCAGGTATCCGGTACGGGGATTCGGGGATTCGAGGGCATTTTAGGAGTATCCGGTGACTTAGCTGGCGGGGTATTACACCTTTGTTCACCTAAACCAGAAATTTGAATGAGAACACAGATAAATTTAGATATGGACTTGTTGCAAGCTTATTGTTGATATCATTTATCCTGTTCTTTACTCCTTTTCTAATGTAGCCACTACAACTCATCCCAACCAAGCTACCAAAGAAAATTTGGGACAAGAAATTCAAATCAGAGATTTGAGGAAACAAATCACCCCCTCAGAACCCATCACTTCCAAACATTCAGGAGATGATATAAGGCACTCCAACAGTGTTTCATAAGACTATGGGAGGGAATAGGAACATACTGGCACAAGAATACCACCCTGAAAGAAAACACTAGGCATCTAATGACAAAATCTCAAAAATCCAATTCCCATGTGAATAAGGCATCGTTCTCAAGAAAGTTTCGTTGTTTCAACTGATTTATTGAGGAATTTGACTATTATGCCCTCGAATATGATACCTAGTGTTACCTACTCAAATGTACCTATAGCAAGGAACTAGACCCCATTACCCAATGGATAGGGCACCAATAATTTTTTTTTTTTAATGTTCAGAAGGCATCAGTACAATTTTGCCACTTTCTCTCTCCATCTTCTCTCTTTTCTTCTATGCAAATTTCGTACCTCCATGGGGGAATTGTATAAAATGACACTAGCATGATGAATTTATGTAATAGACTTAGACCCTTCAGACCTAGTTACTAAGGAAGTTGCTCTAGAGTGTTTTTTTCACTTGATTAATTATTTTCGCTTTTGAACAATAAATAACTAATCAAGTTTTTTCAATCATAACCTCCAAAGTTGGAGTGCGTCTTAATAACTGGGCCTTGAATATGTTTATAAGTCTAGGCTCAATGTATATTACCATGCTAGGCATTTCCCAGTCTTACGGAATTGTATTAGGTATTTTTAGGATTTTTTAATAATTAAAAATTTCTCGCAGAACGAGAATTTTTAATAAATTTGTATGTAATAAGTTAAAAAGTGGCACTAGGAAATGTTGTATGGCATATAAGTACTCAAAATTCATACTCGGAGCACCAAAAATATCTTAGTACACACTTTGGGTGTGTTACCCAAAAAAAATGGGTGACCCTTAGGAGAAATTTTTTCTTATTCATCCCTTACAACCAACAGTTGGCAACCCCTGATAGCCACCAAGTAGTTGATGTTATGTGCCATTCATATCTCCACCACCTACATCAATCAAATGTTTCCTTTCCCATTTGTCAGGAGCATATTTTGGAAGTTAGGCATCCGACCCAAAAGGTACTTTATTCATTTTGCATTTAGGTGCTTACGCTTGTTTGTATTTGGAAATTTGGCATGTATTATGAGGTAACCTGAAAGAAGGAAGGGCCTTGAATTTAGTCTTGTTCCCTCACCTTAAATGGAGGGTTAATTTTCAACCCTAGTCCAGTGGGACCTCCCCTAATGGCCCATGGCTTTAGGAAGGGCACTACAAGAGAAACCCCATTGAGAGAGAGTAGTCCCATCTCTCTCTTTCCATACTTACCACTTTCCATCCCACATCATGAGCCCTATATTCCACCTCCATTCTTCGGGTTCAATTGACCATTGGTTCACTAGGATTTGGCACTCATGTATCCTTATACTTGGGTTGGGCCTAGAAATTTTCCTTGGGAGCTTGATGCATCTAAAAGAAACTAAAGAGCATATAATGGCCACAGGAAAAACAAAGAAAGAAAATTATAAAACTGCAAAAGATGGTCAGGACTTGCAAATTAACATGTGGGCAAAAGCCAGGCATGAGCTTTACCTCCATATTATGGCCATCACCCAGTTCCTGGGTCAATGTTGCCCTGCCACATCATGGAAAAGGAACACTTGCATGTCAAGCAGTAATACAAAGAAAAAGTAAAAGGAAATTAGAGGGGTGGAAAAATAAAGGACGAGGTAACTCATGCATCCACGATTGCTCCCTCCTCACATCTATACACCCAGGATGTGGAGCTTCCTTCATTCTGGCCCCTTTGACCATGACACTTGGCCATGAAGTCTTCTCCCTTTTGTTCCATCATTATTCACATGGTACCTATTGATTGGAGGGTGGACCAAGGTCATGTCTTTCCATTTAGGGGTTGGAAACACCTAATAGAGTCGTCTATTAGCCACTCTTAAAAAAAAGACGAGGATGAGTCTGTTAAGAAATTTAACCAAATATTTAAAACCATTGTAGAGTTGATCCTTGAAAAATTCAAGCCCCAGATGTGCTGGTATTGTCAACTTACCTCCAAGCATTTGTTGGAGATATAGCTTACGCAATGAGAGATAAGAAGACAACTAACATCCTCCATGCCCAAGACATGGCCCTTGAAGCTATTCAAGCCCTTGAAGAGGTGCAGCTTGAATCCATACAAGCCATAGTTCAAGAATATGATGACCCTATTCCAAAGCTTCAAAGAAAAGTTGAAAATGAGATCTCTATTGTGTCACACTATTACATTGTCATCCTTTCCCAAATTGATAGATTAAAGGAAAAACAAGATCTTGAAAGATCGTCTAGGGCTAATATGGATCCCCCAATTGTCATATACACTAAATAATACGAATCAGGATACCCCCCATTCTACATAACGCTTAGATTTGATAATTGCATCCTATGAGACTGCTTGGTTGATTCAGGATCCACAACCAATGTTATGCCTTTTAAGATAATGCAAATCTTGGGCTTGCAAATATCTAGGAGATATAAGTATACATGTGGAATTGATTCTAAGGAAGTTGAGGTATGTGGGATCATATAAAAGCAAAGGGTCGCCCTAGAAGGGTATCCTGAAAGGGAAATGACTATGGACATAATAGTAATAGACATCCTTATCGAATGGGGGATGCTCTCGTCTAAATAGTGGGCAGCTAAACTTGGGGGCACTATTCAAACAGATATGTCTTACATCAAGGTTCCTGTTGTCAATCCTAGAGACAGCCTTGAGTTGTGAAAGACCAGTGCCTAGGACATCTTATATAGCAAGGAGCAAAATGATATAACAGGGATAATTGGTAAGACAAAGCTCTCATGCTGTTTCTTGTAACAGGAAAATTAACTGGAGCGGGACCAAAACTTTCAGAAGTTTGATACAGAGAGAAAGCAATACTGCAGAGGCAAGATGTGAAACTTTAACACGAATTGTATCAGACAATTCAAAGGCAGCTTTACTGCAAGGAGGGCTGGATTCTAAATACTTCACAGAGATTGGTAATCATAAAGTATCTATTGCATACGTAGAATAGGGAGAATACTGACTACTGTTAAGACAACATCCAGAAATATATACCAGCATGTAGTGGGCTTATGAAATTAAGAATCCACACATTAAGATAACATTTGTAAATAACATCTCATAACAGCCAGTATAGCAGAAATACGGATGAATTGAAAATGAAATAGTATATCACACCTGAGCTGTATTTAAAGTGCCGAAAAGCTTATGACATAAGTATCTACAAGGATAAATTTATATCAGAAACAGTGAGCTACTCGCATTCCAGAATGTGATACAAGATAAATGGATGTAAATGAAATGGACGGCTAAGTTACAACACATAGGAGAAAATTACTCACTACAAAGCACCAAGACCAGAATCCTCATTAAAGATCAAACTCCTTTTCATTGAAACCCAACGGGCTCTTCACATTTGTATTAAAGCTTTCACAGAAATGCGTACAAGAAATTCTTCGGTGGGAAGGCTCAGGTACAACTTGTTAAATCTCTTAATGAACTCGGCCACCCCTTCATTGTGTCTTTTTTTGAGTGTATTAAACTAAGTCAGACAATGCCCGTGGTCTTTCTTCTCTCCCCATTTTTTGTGAAAAGTGTCTTCCATTGCTTCCCACGTGTTTATAGAACGATCTCCCAACGTCTTGAACCATTTTCTGGCTTCACCGTCAAGGGATTGGACAAATAGTCTTAGGACTACGTCAAGATGTTCTACGTTGAAATTTTCTGCGAAGGAGCAAAAGACCTCAAGGTGCTTTTGAGCTTCAATCTCGTTCTCTCCATTGAAACGAGGCAAGATCTTTAGATAATCCTGTGGCAGGTCGTTCAGTACTTGGGGTAATGCCAGGGGGGCATATTTATTCAACAGGAAGCCCGGAACGTTTGCCATTGGAGGAGGGGGTGGAGGTAACAAGAGTTTGATTTGTAAGCGGAGGAGGAGGTGGAAGTGAGGTGTGGATGATGATGGGAATATAGTGCACAGCAGCTTGGAATGATGGAGACAAAGGCGGATTATTAACAGCAGATACTTCAGTGACTTCTTTGACTTCTTCTTCCTCTGGAGTGGGGTGAAATGTATAACGGGTGGTATCTATGGATTCAGCCTCGTCTTTAACTTGGATGTTTCCAGGAGGTAAACTATCTGAGTAGTAACCGGTTTCTACCACAGCGGAGTCAGAATCTTGTACTTGGGCCACTTGAGAAGAGGAAGAAGGAAAGTCTTCTAGAGAGAATTGTGGAATCTCAGTATGGATAAATTGTCTCTCCCTCCAATTTCTTCTATGTAAAATTCTTTCTGGGTCAGACACAGAGGGAGTCTTTGGCTGAGACGTATCTGACCTAAGGTGTGGCTTCCGAGGAGCCAGGACTGCAATTAGATTTATCAGAAAAACGAATGTGGAGTCGCCAAGGTGAGGGATATACAACTCTCAACTCTCCATGCTCACCTAATTGAAGAGTGAATAGGATTTTGTCGAGGCCCAGGGATTTCAGTTGTTCTCAATTTCGTCCCCGGCAACGGCGCCAAAAAGATGTTGTCAATCCTAGAGACAGCCTTGAGTTGTGAAAGACCAGTGCCTAGGACATCTTATATAGCAAGGAGAAAAATGATATAACAGGGATAATTGGTAAGACAAAGCTCTCATGCTATTTCTTGTAACAGGAAAATTAACTGGAGCGGGACCAAAACTTTCAGAAGTTTGATACAGAGAGAAAGAAATACTGCAGAGGCAAGATGTGAAACTTTAACACAAATTGTATCAGACAATTCAAAGGCATCTTTACTGCAAGGAGGGCTGGATTCTAAATACTTCACAGAGATTGGTAATCATAAAGTATCTATTGCATACGTAGAATAGGGAGAATACTGACTACTGTTAAGACAACATCCAGAAATATATACCAGCATGTAGTGGGCTTATGAAATTAAGAATCCACACATGAAGATAACATTTGTAAATAACATCTCATAACAGCCAGTATAGCAGAAATACGGATGAATTGAAAATGAAACAGTATATCACACCTGAGCCGTATTTAAAGTGCCGAAAAGCTTATGACATAAGTATCTACAAGGATAAATTTATATCAGAAACAGTGAGCTACTCGCATTCCAGAATGTGATACAAGATAAATGGATGTAAATGAAATGGACGGCTAAGTTACAACACATAGGAGAAAATTACACACTACAAAGCACCAAGACCAGAATCCTCATTAAAGATCAAACTCCTTTTCATTGAAACCCAACGGGCTCTTCACATTTGTATTAAACCTTTCACAGAAATGCGTACAAGAAATTCTTCTACAGTCAATTCTTCAGAAAATTTGGAACCTCTTTTTATCTTTTGATCTTTCTTATATAGACTTCTTCATACATGAGCGAGAAGATATTTTTTGGGAAAAATATCTTCCTCGCATGCCCAAAATTTGTTAAATTTCCTTATCAAAATAACCAAAACTTGTGATGAGGAATAGAGGCCTCTCATCATTGGCAATTAGGCACTCGACCGTTTTTAAAACAAAATATTAAAAGACAGTCTGATAAAGAGTAAAATGCTGAAGTGGAACATGAAGCCCACTTGAAACTTAAAAGTAGTTAACTAAGTAAAAAGTAAAAAGGCCACTAAGGCCGAATCATGAGTTGACAGTGTTTCACAAATGCGAAGGGTTTGAGGCAGTTGCGGACGCTGTGGGAAAGTGGAGGGCTTGCCTGATAATGTCGGGGGAAAGAGAAAAAATCTTATTCCCCTGAGGAGAAGTAAACATGCCTCGACGCTCGTCGAAAGCATCTCTGAGCCAACAAATAAAATCAACCACAGAATAGACTGGGGGGGTAATTTGATGGTATAGACCGAACACAACCACCCGGTATCGGTCTCTATTCCCAATATGTCGTCTAAAACTCTGTTTTAAAAACCGGCCTGGTCAAAACCGACCAGGCCTGGTTGACCGAGCCGGTTGGGCGGCCGGTCCGACCAGGTCAATGACCAGCCAGGCTGGCCGGTTTATTACCGAGCCGGCCGGTTTTTGTAATGACCAGGCCTGGTCGGTAATAAACCGGCCAACCAGGCCGAGCCCGAGTCAACCAGGCCTGGTCGTTGCCGGCGGCCGGTGGGCCCAAAAATTGTTCATTTGCGGACTTTAAACCCAATTTTTATTCGCTGTTAGGGTTTTTGCTGCATCCCTAAGCCCTCCCAACGCTATAAAACTAACCCACCCCCTCTATTGACCTCACATCTATCTTGTGCAATTTGTTTGAGTGTTTGCTGAAGATTGTGGAGTTTGTTTTGGAGCAGCAGTGAGGAGCAGATTGGCAAAGCTTTGGAGCAGCATTCAGCTAGAGGCTAGAGGTATTTATAGAGATCACTTTAATCCTTACAATGCCATCATTCTGCAGTTTTGACTTCTCTTGGATAGGCCTTATCATGTGACAGAATTTGGTCCTAAATTGAAACATTTTTTATCTTCAAAAGATTTTATTTTCTTGTCTTAGCCTTAGATACCCTTGACAAGTAGCTTTGTCAAAGTTGGTGGCCAGTTCTTTAGCATGCAGTGTTTCACAAACGATCTTCTCTTCACAATGGCTTCTCCTATGTGTCTTTTGGCAATGCCAAAACCATAATATTTTCATTTTTCTTTAATGGTAGTAAGACTGTTTGCATGTGGTTTTGATCCTACAACTCCTTATATTCTTCGTTGGATTTGAATTCATTGTTTGTCAGGGAAGCATAGGAGTCGAGGCAATTGCATGAACTTGTGTTGTAGAAAAAAACTTAAGGTCCCTATAGCTCCACTGGTTTTAGTTTGTTTTGCACATCACTATTTAATTCCCACAACCCATTTCACATGGCTGATATATAAACATGAAATGCATTCAAATAAAAACACTGCTAGGCCACAAGCATGCACACAAATGGAGACATGTTTTTGGTCAATCTCTGACCCTGGAAAAGACCAACAATGGGAAAACCAGTCTAGGAGTTTTTATTTGCTTGCCACAGAGAAATAATTTCAACATTAAATTACACATTAAAGGACTCATCTCTCTCTTGAAACTTGTTCTAACCTCCTAGGAAATCATGCCTGTCTGGGAACTCGTGCACAGTTCAACAATCTCTGCCCTCAATTCCTGTGCCACTGTCAGATAGCTCCAGCTCTAGGAATTTGAGCCACAGTCAGTCCTTTTAGCTCCTCGTACTGTGTGCCACAAGACTGATAAATCTTCTCCAATTTCAGCGCTTCTGTCAGATTTTCTTGCTTTGAAAATCATGCCACAAACTATCAGAACTCTGCCTAAAAATCCACGCAGTCAGTTCTGCAATTAATGCTGTGATTGCCTTGAAAAATGCAGACTCTTCCTTTAAATTTGTGCTGGAGATGTGTCTTAAAAACTCATTGAAGCTGCCTCTTATCTCCTTGATTTTTGGGTTGATTGTCACAGTTTTTGTCTTCAGTTTGCACTTGTAATCATAGAAAAATCAAACTCAATAAAGTTCAGATTTTGCCTCAGAATTTTTGATGATGTTATTTACCTGCAGTTGTTCTTGAAATGTTTGACAAATGTTCTGAGCTATTTGCTGAAGATATTTTCCATTTTTTGCATACGAATTTTTTGTAGAAAGGTGTCAAAGAAAAGGTTCAAAAACTGTGGAAAATTTTGCTTGGATTTTTGCCTAGGTATATTACATCCCAGGCTGCATTTTTGTCTCATTCCTTTACAATGACATCCTAAATAATGGATGCTAAGGTTACTCCTGATATTACTGTCAATGTTTTATCTTTAATCAAGTGTTTAATCAACTAGGAGTTCATTCATTGTACATGAAGGTCTACAAGGTAGGATTATTTTCATATATGTGTAAATGAAGCCTCCTGCATGTTTATAGCATTTTTAATTGTTCATAATTTTTGAGATTAGCAACAAATATGAAAAATTAAGGAAGAACCAGATGCTGAAAGATTTACCCATTGGATCTTTTATGATATCATAGTAGTCAGGCACATCATGAGGATCTAATATCATAGTTTTTGGCATTTGCCATTTGGTGAAAGAAATGAACATAGAATGAAATTTGAATAGTTTTTTTTTTGTTTTCATGTGCAGATTTAAACATTTTATTTCCAAGTCAAAAACTCAGTCCAAAATGGCCCCTAGAGCAAAAGACTCTGCTTGGGCATATGCTGAAATGGTTGGGGATCAAATGTATTGCAAATTTTGCAAGAAAAAAATTAAGGAGGGTGGAGGGGGCATTCATAGACTGAAACTACATTTGGCTGGTGTTAAAGGCCAAATCACTGCATGTGAAGCAAAAAACATTGGGGAAATTAGGAAGCAGTTGAAAGAACAGTTTGACAAGTTTGAGCAAGACAAAAATAGGCAAAAAGAAATACAGGCTGAAATTGGGAGGAAGAGGAATATACAAAATATGATGGCTGGCAACACAAGTTTTGAATCTTTTAATTATCAGGATTCCTCATCTATCCCTTCCACTGATGCATCAAAAAACCCCTTTCGCTATGTTCCTCCCTCTAGGGAGTCTATTTCTGACAAGGGTAAGGGTGCAATGAGAAACAAGGGTACTATTAAAAGTTTTTTTGTGCCCTCATCTCCTTCTGATAGTGCAACTGCATATGGTCCTAGTCCTCACACTGTGCAACCCACTTTAGATGCTCATTGGAAAAAAGAATTGAGAGATGATGCTTGTGAATACATTGCTAGATGGTGGTATGATGCTGATATTCCCTTTAATGCTACTCGTTCACCATATTATGAACCTATTTTTGATGCCATATATGTTGCTGGAAAGGGCTTCAAACCTCCTACTCTGCATGAGTTAAGAGGATCTTTTTTGCAAAGAGAGATTTCAAACATTAATGATTATTTGAAAGATTTCAGAAACTCATGGGCACGTACAGGATGTACCATCATGTCAGATGGATGGACTGATCAGAGGAACCGTACCATCATAAACTTTCTTGTCTTTTGCCCATGGGGAACCATGTTTCTAAAATCAGTTGATGCATCTGATAGGGTGAAAGATGCACAAATGTTGTTACAGCTTTTGGATGAGGTTGTTGAAGAGGTGGGGGTGGAAAATGTTGTTCAAATCATCACAGACAATGCCTCTAACTATGTTCTTGCAGGTAAATTGTTAGAGGAAAAACACCCAACCATTTTTTGGACCCCATGCGCTGCACATTGCATAGACCTCATGCTTGAGGATATTGGCAAAATAGACTGGATCAAGAACACTGTAGAGCATGCCAAATGCATCACAAAATACATTTACAATCACTCATGGATTCTGAGTCTGATGAGGAAATACACAGGGGGCAAGGAACTTATTAGGCCTGCCATCACTAGATTTGCAACACATTTTTTGACATTGCAATCTATGGCTGCCCAGCAAAGAAACTTGCAAAAGATGTTTTCTAGTGATGAATGGAATGAAAGTCAGTTCTCTCGCAAACATGAAGGCAAAGACATGAGAAGGAAAGTTGTTGAAGAAATATTTTGGAAAAAGGCAGCAAACATTGTGAAACTTGTTGAGCCATTGGTTAAGGTGTTGCGCTTGGTGGATGGGGAAAGATTGGCTATGGGCTTCATTTATGAGGCTATGGATCAAGCAAAGGAGCAGATAAGGGCAGCATGCAGGGACAAAGTGGCTAAGTATGGGCCCATTTGGGAAATCATTGATCAGAGATGGAACAATCAACTCCATCGCCCGATACATGCAGCTGGGTATTTTCTGAACCCAAGGTATCATTATAAAGCTCAGGAAACAGGAGCTTTGACTGGAGAGTTTAGAGATGGATTGATTGACTGCATTGATCGCATGATCCCCACAGAGAGTGAGCAGTTGACGATACACAGGCAGATCACTATGTTCAGCCATGCCACTGGTACCTTTGGCAAGAACCTTGCAAGGATTGCAAGGGAATCAGATGAGCCAGGTAAACAAAGAATTTCAATATTCAAATTTATATTTTATAATTGATTATTTTGTATAATTGTTTATACAATTATAATTTCAATTTCAAAGTTGGATATAAATTGTTGAGCTAACTGAAACTCATTTTTTGCAGCACAATGGTGGGAGGCATTTGGTAGCCACTGTCTTGAATTGCAGAGGTTTGCAATCCGCATTTTGAGTCAAACTTGCAGTGTTACTAGGTGTGAGCGCAATTGGTCTGTCTTTGAGAGGATTCACACACACAAGAGAAACCGTTTGGAGCAAAAACGGTTAAATGATCTAGTGTTTGTCCAGTACAACCTTCGACTAAGACGGAACCAATTGCTGAACAAAAGACCTGATTCAGATCCCATTGTGTTGGAGGATATTGATCCAACATCAGATTGGGTAGTGGAGTCTTGTCCACCAGAGCTTGACAGGGAGACTTCACTTGACTTGGATTTAGAGATGGAGGCGACTATGCTCAATGTAGATCCATTGGTAGCAGACCCAGTCCCAGGCCATCCAGTTGCAGCCGCTGCAGGTACAGGCACTTCCTCTAGTCAGCCACGACGGAGACGCATATCTCGTCTATCTGATTCTCAAGGTGGTAAGGGCAAGGGTAAATTTCCAGTCGAGGATGTTGATTCAGAGGAGGAGGCGGAGCGAGCGTCTTCCCCCCATGGTTCAGAGTTTGAGGAAGAGCCAGAGGACATTGGCTTGTCAGATTCAGATGACTAGCAGTAGTTACTAGTTACTAGTGACTATTCATGTTTTGTTGTAGAGGCCATTTAGAGCCTCCTTAGTTATGTTTTTTTTTTTGATCATGTATTAGTCTTTGGACAGTGCACTGGGTGCAATTTTGATATAATGGATATATTCATGAGCCTACTTTTATCATATGTTGTCTTTTGTCTATATTGTAATGCTTTGTGTTTGGAAACATGAATAAAAATCTTTAAATTTATGTTTTTGTACAAAAAAATTAATATTTAATGTATTTTTTACAAAAACCGAGTCATGACCGAGTCATTGAAAGTTGAAACCTGGTCGACCGAGAGCCTACTTTTATCATATGTTGTATTTTCTCTATATTGTAATGCTTTGTGTTTGGAAACATGAATAAAAATCTTTAAATTTATGTTTTTGTACAAAAAAATTAATATTTAATGTATTTTTTACAAAAATCGAGTCATGACCGAGTCATTGAAGCACAGTCGGCCAGAGAAGTCATTACCGATTTGTTCATTACGAGTCATTACCTCAACACAGTAGGCGACCGGTCCGTTTTTAAAACATTAATTACAAAGCTCAGGTTTTATACTGTTGATGGGAAAAGCGTATTGGGGATCACAGATTTTGGCTTGCGGGTCGATGAAAGGCTCGAACTCGAGAGGGTTTCTGGTTTCACGGACCTGAGGAGTCTCTGGTTCCATTTTCTTGGGTGTGCC